>BJBW01008127.1:0-85726 GCA_004320125.1 Scolopax mira
AAATGAAACAACTTTATCTGCTCAGTCAATAACTTTTCCTCATTCATGAGAGAAAATCAATCAGCTTAAAAAACGCCAAGTTCACCAAAGGAAAAAAGAATAACAAAACAAATTTAAAAAAAAAAACCAAACCAAGAGAGAAACAAGATGACATATTAAGGACATGCACATAGCACTTGCAGTATAAGTTTAACATTTTTGCAGTTCTCTCCTGGCTCTGGCCAGCCAGGTGCCTCACTCACAGCTGAGCCTGGCTGCGTGTCCCACCACCCCCTGGAAACCAGCACAGCAGCACCTTTGGTGCCTGGAGTTTCTCTTACTTCACCTTTTAGGCCAGAACATATATGACAATAGGAACTAACACTCTCTTTGTATACAGGGAGGCTTTTAAACAGTTTCTTCTCTAAATCAACAGAATTTTAACAATTTTTGCTTCATGAGAGACTCAAAACAAAGTCACTTTTTTTTTCCCTTACATATAATTTTGCCCTCTGATGCTGGAAACTATCACTAACTATTGTGTTAGGGTGGTCTCTCACCCTCAGTACTTCTAAACATAGTTAATTGGTCCAGTCTTTAATATCTGGTTTCAAATGGCTCTCCATTATAAGTCTCTTGATAAAATAAAACAATGCAAATTCTTTCTCCATCATAGTAAGTCAATGAATATGGAATAAAGGTGGTTCAGACCTGACCAAGGGTTCCTCACTGACTTTCTACAGGGGATGATAGCAGCAGCAGGATTTTCCTCTTGGGTCACCTTCTCTTCTGGATTCCTTTGGTAGAGGAACCATGTTTTGCATTGTCAGCTGCCAGGCTTACAAAGAGCACCACTTCTCACGTGTTCAGCCCTGTAGCTCCATCACTGACAGCTTGGCAGCCCCTGCCAGGAGCCCCAAGGCCTACAGACCAGAAGCCCAGGCCTTCCTGTACTTCTAAAAGGTCCACTAACAGTACGATAGGTCATAATGAATCACCAACCTGTGGCTCACCAGACCTTCCTGTATGGACTAACTCAGTGGCTTACAGGTTTCACCTGTCAACAATTACACTCATGTTGTTTGTTCTTTCCTCAACATCATACAATATGTGGCAGGTGTATTGTATTAACACATTCGTGAGGGCAGGGACCACAACAGAAAAGATTAAATGTATAACGTACAGTTAAGCTCAGATAATATTACTCAGTGAAAAACAGTAGCTTCAAGAAATACAATTCTCTAGATCATTGGTAATAGGCAAGACTTCATTATCTGCTTGGTGTTTAGCCTCCTGCTGACCATGTCAGTAGGACCCACTGGTGCCTTTCTGACCCATTTGCAGCTGTGTTTTTGAGCACCCCAAAGTAACTGAGAGACAGTTCCTGGAAGTAGTTGCCACTCCTCTTAGAGTCATAGAATGGTTTGGGTTGGAAGGGACCATAAAGATCATTGAGTTCCAGCCCCCCCATACCCTGGGCAGGGACACCTCCCAGTAGACCAGGTTGCTCAAAGCCACATCCAGCCTGGCCTTGAACACCTGCAAGGATGGAGCAACTACAGCTTTTCTGGGCAACCTGTTCCAGGGTCTCATCACCCTCACAGGAAAGAATTTCTTCCTAATATCTAATCTAAATTACTCCTCTTTCAGTTAAAAACCATTACCCCTCATCCTATGGCTCCACTCCCTGATAAAGAGTCCCTCCCCATCTCTCCTGTAGGTCCCCTTTAAGGACTGAAAGGTCACAATAAGGTCTGTCCAGAGCCTTCTCTTCTCCATGCTGAACAACCCCAACTCTCTCAGCCTGTCTTCATAGCAGAGGTCCTCCAGCTCTTTGACCATCTTCATGGCCCTCCTCTGGACCCAAACCAATGGGTCTATGTCTTGCACTGAACACATTTCTTTTTTCCTTTATTGGGTTTTTCATGGCATGTGATGAAGGGCCAGAGCTCACTGACTGCCACTGCTGCATCGAGGACACGGCCAAGGGCAGCCATGTCCACATCTTGGTGGCCGTCCTGCAGGCAGGGGGCTGCCACCACAGAAGGCAGATGCTCCCAGCACTGAGGCTGCTGTGCACAGAGCAGCGTGGCTCTGGGGACAAACCCTGGGCAGCGGACTGGAACCAGCAAGGGTGCAATAAAGCCCAGCTCATATCTGCATCCATTTCAGCTGGCTGTGGCTGCCAGGGCAACACACAGGCAAGCAGCCAGCCCTGGGGAGGGATTCAGGGGATGCCAAACACAGGGGTGACATGTCTCGGTGATGGGAGCACCTGCCCCAACCCATCTCCCAGCCTCCCCCGTGACCGCTGGGGGCTGGCAGCACCCCAGCCCACGGCACCGTGCCTCCAGCTGGGGGGGAAACAGGGTCTGTCCCTGGCTCCCATCATGTCTGAGGCGGAGGCACTGGGCACCCCGGAACCTGGAGGCACTGGGGCATGGACGGGGGACGTCCCCTCCCTTAAAGAAATCGAGCAGCTCCTGAACACCGGGCGGCCTTCTTGCAACCACGTTGATGAAGTATGGCCTAATCTCTTTTTAGGAGACCTGTGAGTACAGCTTTACTGACACACACACACCCCCGCCATACACTCTATCTATTATTATGCCTCATGGGTGCGGCTTTAGACAGCTCATAGTTTTGCTAATTGCTGTCATTTACACTGCACACAGTGCAGTTTCCGAGATAAAACTATGACTAAGCTTCTGAGCTAGCCCTTGGAAGGGATGCACGGGGCTGAGGCTCCAGCAAGTGGGTCAGGAGATGGAATCATGGTACTTGTCCTGCTCTGTGGGTATCTCTGTGTCCATCTCCATTGGTTTATCCTTGTCTTTTCCTCAGAGTGACAGCTCACAACAGATTTATTTTGTGGAAGATGGGTGTGACCCATGTGTTAAACGCTGCCCATGGCACAACATACAGCCACGGAGGTCAGGACTTTTACGGAGCGACCATTGATTACTACGGTGTCCCAGCCCATGACCTCCCGAGCTTTGATATAAGCCAGTTCTTTTTCCCCGCGGCACAGTTTATCCACACCGCCTTGAACACCCCAGGAGGTATGAAATCATTGTTGGTTCCATTTTTCTGTGAGTTGGCAGCCTCTCTTAACAGGTCAACGCCACAAGCTCGGTGGTGGACAAGTCACTACATGGTCTCCCACCAGCTGCTGGTCACCTGCACAGTGGGTGGTGGGAGAAGGAAGTGCTGGGACCTAACTAAGTCCCAAAAAAGTTGATGTGAGAAAAAGGGATGAACAGTGCCAGAGAGAGACTGGAGCAGAGAGGAAAGGAAGCAGAGTGGAACAAAAATACCTGGAAGGAAAGGCTGATTCAAAAAGGGAGAAGCAAAACCATGCATTTAAAATGGACACCCTCTTTCTCAAGATCCTCTTATGCAACTGTATTTTTAAAAATAAAAGAATAAAGAGACAAAAGTCCCAATTTCTACAGCCACCAGCTGCATGAAGAGGCTCATATATTGCAGATGAACTTCCTACATGAACAGGGCTGTGCCCCTGAGGAAAAGATTTACCCAAGAAGATTTATAGCATGTTGCACAAGAGACTGAGCTTCTTGACACCAGTGCAATAAAATACTAATTAACCTGTATTACATAAAAGACCATCTCTTAGCATGAGTAAACTGGCATTAATGGAGCTGTCTCAGTCTGCATCACAATTTCTGCCTTCAAAAGAGAATTATAGTCACAGCAAATTAAAGTCACTTTAATATGCAGTGGTACTAGGCCAGTCATTTTTCTTGGTGGCTAATGTGTTAGTGCCATCCTTTCAGGCCAGCCTTTAGCATTCTTCTTCACATAAGTAAGGCCTTCTGAAATCAGTGGTTCTGATTTTCCTCTTGCTCTCAACAGGATAACTTCATTGCTTCAACAGGGTTTTCTTTGATTTACCAGTGTTTCTGAAATCAGGTTGGGATCTTATGGCACTTCTCATACAACTGAGTGCAATAATTGCAAATTAGACTTAATTGATAGCACTTCATGTGATCTATCAAGAGAGTAAGAAATACCTCACATTTGCAGTGTTACTCTGATGAAGCTGAAGGAAGAAGAGGTTTGCCTTCCCTTTGAATTAAACTTTATCCCCTGTACTGCTTCTCTTCCATGGTTATAATATTTTTTCTTTTTTTCTTGTTTTTAACCAGCTAAAATTTTGGTACATTGTGCAGTGGGAGTAAGCAGGTCAGCCTCCCTAGTCCTAGCATATCTCATGATAAATCACCATCTCTCACTGGTCGAAGCCATCAAAACTGTGAAGAAACATCGATGGATTTCACCCAATCGGGGCTTTCTGAAACACCTGCGAAATTTGGATGTTCAGCTACGGCAGAAGAAGGACTGCTGAAAGGGCAAACCCATTTACATTCACTTTTCAGAGTTTCAGAGTTTCATATACGACTTCCTATGGTCAACGCACATTCAAAAATTGAAGAAAATTATGCATCAAAGAGAAAAGTTGTCAGAAATGTAAACAGATGAATTCTGATAGCTCAGTTCTTCCAAGACTGCACAGTTAATGTCAGTGCTGCAGAGCTGCTCTGCCTGGCGGGGTGCTACCAGATCACAGTGGTTAAGATGGACCGAGTTTGCTTCTGGTTTGTGCTAATGCCAGAGGCAAGTTCAATAACTGGCTCTAGCTGTGGATTCCCGTCTGCTTGGAAGTGTAACATAACCAGCTTTCCCAGTTTGGTTACACTTCTCATGTGCATACTCTTATTAAAAAAAAAAAAAAGCTTTTTGTGTTTCAGGCTTGGAGATGCGGTGAGGGCAATTTCTCAAGAACCCAGAGACTGCTACATAAACATTATTGCAGTGCTACCGAAAGCTGTGACAACCTGAAGACCACACCAGCAGAATAAACTCCCATGCAGCTCTCTCTGCTGTCTCTGGATCAGCAAACTCACAAACCTTTTCTCATGTAAATGTGTTTTCGGCATGATATTGTATATTATGTAAAATATTGAGGACATTAAAAAAAAGATGTCAGATCTTCAAAGCATTTTGTAAGCTTGAACTCATCAGTTCACTCTCCTTCCAAGTTATTCCAAATCACTTATCTGTGTAAGTGGCTTTGAGTCATCTCTGGTTTAACGACAGATAGGAACGTAACTTACACCAATGGCTAGACTTTATTGATACAAATTAGTTTCAAGCTGTTTTGAGGATGTCACTTTTCCTATTGCCAGTTAATCGGTACTTAAACCAATGTGATTTTTTCATAACCAATGTGATTTTTTTCATACAGCAAGAGGATTTGAAATTCAGGCTACCACTCTGCCTGAAAATTAGCTTGTTACCTTGTGGTGAACCATGAAGCAATAATCAAATCTATTTTTGCCCTTTACTACTGCTTTGATTTATTGATTAGCTGACCTTATAAACCTCCCCTGCCAGATTAAGTAAATACATATCTGGTTTTTGTTTGCATTTGAAGCATCAGTTCTGATAATTTTCCTCTCTGCTGGAAGACACTTGCAAGGTTATTAGAAGACTTAAATAATGGTGACTTGTGAGTTGAACATCTTCCTTCCCAAACCCCCTATCCTCCTTAATCCTTGGAGAGGTTATGACATGAATGCTGATTCTGCCTAGCACATAGGGCAATATAGAAATCCCTTCCTATTTCAGTGTACATGAATGCTTTGCAAAATAAGCATATTTAAGATCCGTTCAGAGGCCTATTTGACTGTCTGTTCACATTTTCCTAAATCTTGCCAATGAGCTCCACTGACGAGAGAAAGAGAAGACATTGTAGTGTAAAAAGATCAAATAGAAAATCACATTTAAAACCCAACAGTGTTAGGACAATCTTTATACCTCACAAAGCAGCAGAGTGGTGGAGGAGGAGCTGGGTTTGCTTTGAAGTTCTCCATTAGAGTTAATAGGGATTTATATGAGTTAATATTTCATTATAATTTATACTTCATTCATGTTACAGTAGGTTTTAGTCTGGAAACCTTTTGAAGACATGGCATTGAAAAATCTGAAATTCATGTGAGTGAAATAATGCATCTTAATGGCTTTAGGCTAGGCAAAAATTAGACACATGTGAGCAAGATTAATGGAATCTCCCATCAGGATAATGCTTTGCATGCCCCTGAACATCTGTCCCACAAAGCCACAGCTGTGAAAGCTGTTCCTGTTGTAAATTAGTACCTGCTCTTGGAGACACTGCTCATCCTGGGAGAGCATTGTTTCACCAGGGAGGAGAAGAGAAGAGTCCGAAGCGCAGCTGGGCATCCCTACTGGGATGTCAGTAGGGCATCCCTGCCACCAGTGGCTCCAGAGTCATCCTGTACAGCAAGACTTACTTACCCCACTGGAGGGCATTAATTTGTTAGAAACTCTTTTCAAGGACACTGGCAAATCACAGAAATGTTTTTAACCTGTGCAGTGTGTTGCCTATATTTCCTGCCTTATATACAGTTTAACTTTGGCTCCAGGTCAGCTCAGGGAAAAAGATTCCAGTCAACATAAGCAACAGAGGTACAATTAGTCCCCTAACTTCATAAAATAGAAAACACAGTCTGCTGTGGTGTGCTAGGAGGAAAAGACACCTCACCTGTCACTTAGCTACCCATAGCTCAGGTCATGATGTGACATGACATTAGTGCGTCATTGTTTTCCACTATCAGCAGGAAAACTTATGTTTCAAATATTGGTTTGGCAAGTCACACGGAGGAACAAAAGAAAAATACTGCCTCACCAGCGGGACTGTGTTCAGAAAATGCACATCTGTCAACAGGGTCGACACAACCCGGGAGACTAAAGGCACTGAATGTTAACTCCTAAGCGAGGGAGAGTCCCATTTTGAAAGATAAATTAAGTACCTAAAGGTGAGCTGTACCTGCTGGGCTGGCCAGAGCACCAGTGGGCTCACGCAGGGGTGCCTGTGTCCCCTCCGAGGAGCCTGCAGGAACTGTCAGCCCAAGGAGGAGCCGATCACCTTCCACCTGCCCTGCAACAAACAAGTGCCTTCCTGCTTCAGGCTTGTCTTACCTGTTCTTGATTACTTTATCCCTTTTCAATGTTTTTTCAGTGTTTAGTTGAAGAATGAATCTGAGAAAGACCACAGCGGAGTGCATACAGGTCAGGAACAAGCTTCTCCCATGGGAAAGGACTATGCCAGAAAGAAGGATTAGACCTCCTCTAAAGAGGATCTGAAACCCAATTTTCAGTTCTTTTGAGCCTCCTTAACAAGGGGGCCATGAGAGCTAGTGCCAGTGTGTGTCTGTGAGCAAAGGGATTGTACCAGCTACAGCAGACTTAAATCTGCAATCACAAACCCACAGTGTCACCTGAAGAGAGCCACATAAAATTCCAGTGGAAACTTTCATTAATTTTGTTTTCCAGCACAAGAACTGAGGGCATAGGGTGCAGTCAGTAGGAGCCAGGTCTGAGACAAGAGGAGGGAGTTCAGGTGAGCTGTGTAATGCCGTGCCACAGGATGCTGCAGAGGGTAAATGTTCAGCTGGAAAACTTTATGAAACAGAAATCCATTCAGGGTCACAAATACTTAGAAACTCCATGCAGATCTGGAAGCTCGTGAGCTGCAGCCAGATGGAAGCTGTGAGAGTGTTAGAAAGCAGTATAATTCACGCTCGTGTGTTTTTATTTTCAGGAGGCATCCACTTACAGCCACAGTCAGAGGCAGGGTGGACCTTTTGGTGAGGCCCAGGACAGCTGTTCTCATGGTTTTTACTTTGAACTCACCCTTCATGTGAGCTGTCCCCTCTTTCCTGGTACTTTATTATTAGAACTGGGTCACATGAGGCATCTGGGACCGTGTCTTGGTTGCGTTGACCGACATCTCTTTTCAAGATTGCTGGTGGGCACAGCAATATAGCTTATGTGGGGAGGGGAGTAGTGGGGGTTTTTTTTGCATAAGATTTGCTTAATGCAGACTTTTTGCTTTTGTGGCTGTTCCCCATTCCATCGGGGATGTAGCACTGAGCTAATCTGGGGAGGCGTCAAGGCGAGTGCTGTATTTAGAGACAGCCACCTGCTTGGGAACATCAAGCGGCAGCAGAGAGCGTGCCTCAGCAAAAAAAACCCCTCCCCTACGGATCCTGCAGCAGCAGCACCCCCCCAGCTCACCCCAGCCTAAATCTGCCCGTGGCCACCAAAAGGCCCAGAGCCTGAAGATGGTCAGACCCCACCAGCCCAGGAACGCTCTGAGCCCAGCACCCCCACTCCGCCCAGAGAACTGCCAGATATTTTGGACAGCTGCAAGGTGGAATTAAATCACATGGGTAAAGGGTTTCCTAATCTCTACATAGGCAATATGTAAGTGTTATTTGAGGCTGAGCTGTTCTGAAGGGCTGGGGAATACACTACTTGTGAACATACGCTGTCCAACTACTTTATTTAGTTGGCGCAGTTAAACTTCAATGCCTTAAAATAGACTTAAGATTAGCACAGAAGAAAGCAAAAGGGCTGTCCATTAAAGAAAGAACCTACAGAACAGAATAAAATTACCTTAAAATGAGAATAAGTCTCTTTATGGCTTTGCATTATTTTGTAATTATTCAACAAATAGTTTTTATAATAGCTGCAATTATAAAACAATTGCTGTCTTGTGTATAAAGCACAAGACAGACTCACGAACCCAAGTAGCCTTAAAATGGAAATAAGATTGTTTTTTACCTTGTTCAGTTTATTTTTAACTAGGAGGGATTTTTTTCACATGAAAATAAGGTATTCTAATATTTGCTGTTTGTATGACAACCCGATTTGCAGTTGAAAGATCTGAGAAAAAAAAAACCCAACAGATATTCTGAATGAAAGCAGACCTCACTGTTTATCTCTGCAACTCGTGCGGATGGTTATTTCAGTCTGGAGCATGGAGGAAGCACACGTTCATCTGCACTCAACACACCTGGTGCCCAACGTTATGCTAAAAGAAGTTCTTTCCACCACCAGCAGGTTGCAAACTCGTTGAAATAGCTGGAAAGCATATACAATTACAATAATTCCTAAACGAGAGAGAAGCAGGAGGAGCTAACAAACCTTTGGCTAATTGCCCGTTGGTTACAGCTAGAAGTGGAAAAGCAAAGCAAAAGCCTAAAAATGAGCCAGGTGACTTTGGGGAAAGAAAAACAGGTTTGGGAAGCACAGATTACATATTGCAGCCTGCTTCCTAATCTCACCACCCACTGGTTGGCACTGGTGGGCACCCAGAAACAGCTGCAGGTCGGCACTGGTGGGGAAAGGCAGAAGCCAGCACGACATGCAGAGCTTCACTGGACCTCTGCCTTGGTGACAAGAGTGGGAAACCAACCTTTACCTTTCCGATGAAACCTCGTAACTATACTTGGAAATGAACTTTTTTACTTTGTTAGAACCATTTGGAGAAATAAGGATTTGAAGAGGAATTGAGCCCAACGGGTAATAAAAGCTAAGATTTAAAACTCCATAAAAATCACTGAAACTGTATTGTCTTACCACCATCAATTGATTTTAGACATTCTTCTAAGTGCAGTTTTAAGACCTTTTAATGCCCGTGGGTATACATGCCCCAAATTATTCTCACATGTTTATTTTCAGTCACATTCTGTCTGTTGGGGAAAAATATGAATGGTGGGAAAAAGAGTGTGTACATGTAGTGAGGAAACGGTGAATTTTGAGAACATTCAGCTAACAGGAGTAAAAATGTAAACAAGTTTGTTTGCTGATGCCACAGTTGATTGCTAATATTGAGGTTAAATACAAAGAGCTACAGACTGCAATCAGTAAAACTGGAAGTTTTTCAAGTGCTAAAGATGGAATTTTCTTTATCTGCCAACATCAATATGACAAATATGAACAACACCTGAGAATAAGGTTTCATGGGATCTTTCTGAGGTGCAGATGGGCAACAGAGAGAGGATTTGCATTTAGGGCCCAACCCAATACTTGCCCGAGTCAATAAACAGAGGATGTTTCTGTTATCGAGCAAACCTGTGCCAGCAACAGGGCTTGTGCCAGAGCTAAAATAACCTGAAGCAGTACCATAAAGTGTCACTGCTTGTTTCTGTGCAACCAGTTATGTGCAGCTTCTGAGGAGCTACTTGGAAAATAAAGGTCAATTTAGAATTAAAGCTGCATTCTATAAGAAATATTTCTCCTTGTGTTCTTATAAGAAATTTGATGGTCAGCCTCTTTAAAAGAGTTAAATATCACTAGTAAAATAAAGTATGGATGGCTGACTTTACATGATGTCTTTCATCCCAGAGGACTTTGAAGTGGTCAACAAACTGATTATTAAATATTTGCCTGGCGATCAGCCATTGCTGATACGCAAGGCCAAGGCCAAGACCCTTTGGGTTGAAAGGTAAAATATTTCTAAAAGTGCTACAAAATAAGCAGCTGAGGGCACAGGATGGAAAATATCCTGCAGAAATCAAACTTCATGATGATTTTAAGCAGCCAGGTTTATCAATTGGAGTTTAGCCAGATAAGAAGCCTAATACCACTCCAGCAAAGACATATCGTACAACTGCAAGATGGTTTCACTATATGCTAAAACCTGAGTGTGTTCTTTCAAGATACATATTTCAAGTCCAAGTATAGGACTTCATGAGTCATCTCATGAAGTGAATTTTTGTGAGGTATTTGGGCCAGTAAATCCCCATGCCTTTGCAGTCAAATAGAGCCTGTAACACTTGTTAAATTTAGAGGAAGTTATAGGCAGGAAACTGCCTTTGCAGAAATGAAATAACTTGGAATTCTGCATTTTCCACATCTATTTTGAGTATATTCAGAAGTTACAAAATTTTATCTTCTTTTACTACAATACTCTTTTCTATATGAGTCTCAAAGCGTGGTGAGCACTGGGCTCTTCAGCCATGAACACATTACAAGGCAACAAGATATATTGAGTTACTTTCTGTCCTGAGCTTTCACCCATGACTCTCCCCAGCTCTATAGCCTGTAACAAGGAAGATCTGAGGAGGTTTGGTGTCACCCATGCACTGAATGCTGCACATTTTGCATGGAGGAGCAAAAGAGACCAAACTGTCCACGGGCAGGAAATGTGTTATTAGAGAACATCTGCGAAGGGCTTGGCCAACTTTCACCTTGGTGTACCACCTGTACCACCTCTGAGTACATTCACAAGGTCAAATGAGTCATCCCTCCCCTGGTGGTAAGCTGCTGTTCTTACCCAGCACTTTCAATAAGAGATCACAAATTACATTAGTGACATTAACTAAACCTCACTCAACCACTCGTGTAAGCCCAATTATCCACTTACAGACATTCTTTCCATTGGCAGGTGGGAGGACAGCAGGATCCTAAAAGATTAGGAGTAACCAACTATGTCCAAATGAGCGGCAAGGATCACAGAAGGTCTCCTGGCAATCATCAGAAGGTATCTTCTGTAGCAGGAGAGAAAAAAAAAAAAAGGAAATCATGCTGTATCTTAGGGAGTGGGGAGAAATTTCTGAGTTCTCAGTTGGAAACAATGGATTTTTAATTTTTTTTTTCTGTATTGATTCATTAGAATACACAACATAAAAATTGCTGCTTTCTGCTTTGAGAAAAAGCCAAAAGAGCTATCACAGAGACATGCCAATTGGCCATTTCCAAAGCCTAATGCCATGTGTTTTCCTGTCTTTCTGGACTCAGATCTCTAGTAACAAAAAGTGGTACTTGATTTATGAAAGGGATGAATGTAATGCCCTGGAGGCTACTTTATTTCAGCTGCTCTAAATTGGCTCTCTCAGCGATGAGATGAGATGCGAGTGTGGCAGAAGTATGAAGTTAGGCAATCTGTGACCATGGCATTATTCTGTGCAGCCTGGAACAGCACTACATGTATTCATTTCTATTTTGAAAAGAAAAAATCTTCGTTCACTGCATTTTTAGAAAAAGCAAATCTGCTTCCCTTGTTCTGGCTTACCTTCTGATCTCCTGTCCCGTTCCTCTAGGCAACGCCACCCAAAGAGCTATCCAGTAGTGAGAATGTCATCAAGCTGCAGGATTTACATATTGAACTGAGATATAACATACACCTATGTAAACTCTAAACTCTTAGGAAATAAAAAAGAGATCAAAGTGAGAGGGAGAAACATCAGACAGATAATCTGAATAGGAGATAAAGATGAAAGGAACATGACCTAAAGCTTTGGCATCAAACCTATCTTTCCTCTCTGTTTAGAGGATAGAAGGTTTCTGAATTTTGTATGCTCCTCAGTCATTTGGTTAAATGGAGGCAACAAATGTGCCACATGCTCCTCTGGGATACATTCCTGGTTTGTTGTCCATTCTGCTCATTTAAACTGCTCATTTATCATAAAAGATAAAAATCAACTCCAAGAGAAAATGGGCCCCATGTTCAAAGTTAAAGCTCTTAAGAACATAAAGAGATGCTGAACTGTTTTGCTGCACTGGGATCAGCAAATGAAAAGGGGGGAAAATTTTGCAGTTCAACATGTAGAAGAAGTCACCCAGATGAGGGACAGGATTTTCCCACCCTGCTGACAATAGATGCTCAATGGCTGGGGTCTTTCCAGAGGTACCATCCTCCTGCCATGCCTTCTGCCCAGCTCTACCTTAGCTTTATGGACCTAGAGTTTTACAGCAAATGTATTATTTTTTCAGTGACAAATGGCCTTCTTTTCATGCTCAGAATTCCCCATTCCCACCAGAATTCTTTCGATACAAACATGCTGTGTCTGTAGCACCAGTGAACACAGAAAGAACCAAGTTCTTTAGTTTTACAGGAACGTTTCATAAAGGAACTGGTCTTTCAAGCCTACTCTGCTTGATCCGAAGACAAGTTTCTCCCAGTGTCCTGCCTTCTGTCCATGTCTCACAAAGGAGAGGGGGCTGCAAAGATAAAATGCTAGTCAGACTTTTGAAATGACCGCCCCAACTGGCAAGATGAGCTAGGCCACCCTGGGATAGTTCTCAATTTAGAGCTGATCCTGGCAAACAAATTGTAGTTTTAGACTGAGGTCCTAGACACGCAGAGGTAAGACACCTGGGAAAGTGGCACCTTGGCAGAACTACGTAACGTTTGCCCAGAGCTCCTTTGCCACACGCATCCATTTCCATGCAAGATATCACAGCACAACACCGGAACACCAACACTGGGGCCAACTGACTCCTTGGGGAAACTCCCCGCAAAAAACAGTGGTGCAACCCAGGGCTGAATTCGCCCTCCTATTTCCGAAAAGAGAAGCCTGCCAAGGACGGTATGGCCCAAGAGGCACGCAAGAGCTGGCAAGCTCCCAGGTGTCAAAATAGAACCTGGCAGAGCCATCCGTGCGCGGCCCGTGCTTCACAGGCGAGACGCGGGCAAGGAAAAACAATCACGTTGTCTGGTGGAAACAAACAAAAAAACCCCAAAAAAAAGGCGGCTTCCCAGGATTGCTGTAGCCACGGTGTAATGGTGATCCATCCACATTGGCAAGTACCAGCTTTCCGTGTGTGTTTCTCCTGCCTGTGGAGAGCAGCTCGGGCAGGCTGCTGCATGCTTGTTATCGCCGGCGTAAATATCTCTGCCTTGTGTTATCGTGGCACAAAGCAGCTGGACCATTTGAAAATCATTTAAAAAGCACTATAAAATTAGGGCTCCAGTGCTCTTATTTTATGACTTCCATGAGCAGCCATTGCCTAGAGAGAAATTATCCTCTTTATTTTCAAGGCTAAAGGTTCTTTTAACATTCATCAAAATCAAAGTGCACCCTTGATAACACATCGAGCTGTTACTTATCTAGTACAGACTCTTTACCTTCTGCATAATATCACATTTGAGATCTCAGCTCTTCATATACAACTCATTTCATTGTGTCTGCTGTTGTTTTCACCAAGTGAATTTGCATCGTTTCAGGAGAGGCCGGCTGATGCCCTGAAACATATTCTTTCCATAATTCTTAATTTTTTTTTAATTTCTAGAACAATAGCCTGGAGTGGTTTTGTTACAGATCCTTCTATAAAAATGGTCAATTACCTCTTTTGGCAATGGATTTGCACAGACCAATTAAGCACTGTAAGCGAAAGATTTTTCAAGGGCATAAATAGTACTTATGTGCATAACCTGATAGACTCCCCTTTCTGCCTTTGAAAAATCTCTCCCCCATATATGGGGGAGATATGATAATATTTTTTTCCCCATTCTTATTTTTATGGACAGCTTCTTTACCAAACTCAGGAAAACAGTGAATGAACCAAAGAAGCAGCAGGAAAGAAAAAAAACCAAGCAAAGAATATAAAGGGAAAGCCATTCCTTTTAGAAATAAGAAAGAAGTGCAGCTGTACTGACCATACCTAAAGCTCAGATCTGAAGGGCTTAGGAAGAGACACTGCATGGAATTCTCGGCCACAGAGGCCGTGAGTGAGGAATGGTGAGGTCCTGCACATCCTCTGTCTTGCAGCTCAGGAAAACTACCCTTCTCCTCTGTGTTGTTTAACCTGCGTTAGCTTTCTGTAAGAGACTGGTCACCTTATTATCCAGACATCAAATACAGACTGGAGATAAACATTTAGAGGGTCATAGCCTTAGCTCTGTTCTCATGATTCCCTCTTTGGCCAGGATCTTGTCTTTATTCCCACTGGGGGTAGCAGGCTGCACTCCTGTGCCAAGAGGTGGCACGTTCTCAGATCTCTGCGAGGGTGGGGGATTGGTTGGTGCTAATAAGTCCTTCTGTAGACACCACGTAGAGGAGTTGTAAATTCAAGGTGCAGCTTCCTGCATGAAGGAGATGCAACCGGCCAGAAGGCAGGCTGCATGTGTGCAAAGAGAGCCTTGCCAGCACCTCAACTAGCTTTAACCATAGAGGTCTTGCCTGTGGTCACCCAGTTTGCAATTCAGGGGGAGAAGATGGAGTTATTTGATAATGACAATTGTTTATGGCCCTAGGAAGGCAGAGAATGGGACAAGCATGATCTGCAGAACTTAGTATGGTCTGCTGTCACCATGGATGAAGAAAGTGGGGCAGGCATTTAGTAAGAAAACACTACTGATCTGTGGCACGTTTATCTGTTCCAGTAGTCAGCAAACCAGTAACCACCTTCCTCAGTCCAATGGTGCCAGAAACATTGAGAAGTGCCCAACTGAGCTGACCTAGGTCTGGGCTCCTGCATTTCAGACCAGAGTTGACCCTAGGACTGATCCACCCAGACTCAGCCCTTACTTGTGGCAACGGTCAAGAGTAAGTAAGAGAAGAGTTCAGGATAGCCCTCTCAAGATGTGATCCAGCACCACAACCACAACTCTATCACCTGTGCAGGAGCTTCCTCCCTTCTGACCTCACCTACATATATGCTTTTTCCTTCTCAGATATATACACCTAACCCAACAGAACATAAATAGATAATCTCTTCTACCCAGAGTTTTCATATTCCTATAGAGCCCTGAATTTGCCTTTGTTTTGGGGGAAAACTACGTGGGCTGAGAGGTTTTGCACTATTGTCTTCACTAAAAAAAGATAGCAAATTAACATTTGAAGCTAATGCTTCAGTGCTGAAAAGGGGGATTTTCCTTTCAAGCATGGAAGAGGAACAGATGTCTATAGAGTGTTGTTTCCCCTGTACACACATACCTACTAAAAGCTACACATGTCAAGGGTATGTGCTTGCTCACCTCATGACCAGAGAAAGATTAATCACACCTGGAGATGCTTTGACCTAGACAATCGGTTGTCGGAAGCCTGGCAAAAGGACTCAGGTTATAGGATATCCTGGAGGAGGCAGATTCAAAGGCATTTTGTGCTCTGTTAAACCTATTCATTTTCAGGAAGATTTAATCTACTTCTGAATAGCAGGTGGGACCTCGTAACTCAGAGGTGGGCAGCCAAAGGGCAAAAGAAAGCTCCTGGATGCTGTCAGTGCTCTTGTGGTGTTGCCAGCAGCTGCAGAGCTTCCATCACTCTACTTGCAAGATGAAGCTAATTCTGCTGCTAACCACAGAACCCAGCTGGGAACAAAGCCATTTTACCAACAAGGAACAATACCACAAAAGGCCAAGTAGGATCAGAATCCTGAGGCAGAAGGTGTGAGAGCATTGGGGTCTGTGTTAGCATTGTCTCATGGTGCAAGGGTGGTCCTGACCAGGTGGTGGTTGTCCCGTATCATCAGTTGGTTTTCCTCATCATCACAACAGTTGAAAGTTGCTTTTAACATTTTTCTTTTGCTGCTTCACTCTTGATCCCTTGTCATCCTCCTTGCTGCCACCAGGAAACGGATTTTGGTTCACTATGAACGATATATTCCCTGCCTGGGAAGCAGATGCTGGATGTTTGGTGCCCGTGTTACATAATTCGAAATTTAGTAATGGATATTGTGGACATCTCATTCATAGGAGATGTGGAAAAGATGCCAGGACAGGTTAGACCTGAAGGTCTGGCTACTGCTCTCCATCAGCGCAGAGCAGCGTTTAGGAGAAGACAGCGTAAGAAATAGGGCATCTTTAGAGTGATTCTTCCCCATTCACCTTCCAGCTTTTAGCTCTCAATACATTGGCTACTTCCTAAACCTCATGATGCTTTTAATTACTGCAAACCGATCAGAAGGTCTGGTCCTAGTAAAAAAGTTGCCTCCCCCCATGATGCCCCCAACAAGCCTCCTGCCTCCATCATCTCCGGGAGATTGGCTCTGGCTGGGAGTGGAAAGAAAAGGCAGGGTGAAGGAGAACTGAGCCAGCTGGTGCTGGAGGGGGCTCGGGGCTGGGCACCACAAAGGCTAACAATAAATTTCCTCCATGCCCCATTCTGGGGGGAATGATAAATTTCCTCCATGCCCCATCCTGGGCTTTCCGGGCGGTGGGAACCGGCGCGGTGCCGCGGAGACACCTGGCGGGGAACGGCGGAGGAAGCGGGACCTTCAGGAAATAACTCCTACCGGATAACGAGCCCCCGATAATTTTCACTGGTGCCCAATAACCTGTGCAAGTTTCCTTCAGTTTTATTTTTCAGAAGGATGCAGGGGAAGCATCGCTCCTGGGTGAGGAGGAGGAGGAGGAACACCTTTGGTTAACTCAAAGCTCCCAGCCAGCTGCTTGCACCTTCCAAACCAATGTCCATCCATGTAGAGAGTTTATTCCCTTTAAGAAAAGTATTTGAAGTGAAAGCAGCTGAGGAGAGAGCATGAATAGCATAGGCTCCTGCACCCTCTTTCAGAGCTCCCCCAGCTCCTGAGAGAGGCTCAGTCCTGGCCATGGAGATGGCCCTTCTGTGAGACTCATGTAACTGGAGGGACATTTTCCCCTAGAAAACAGGCAAGAAAAATGCTGTTTGAGGCCACCACCTCCACTCGCCCAGCAGCTCAATGCAACAGAGGTTGTCAGTGCTCAGGTGTGTTCTCCCACCCAGCATTGGCCCCTCGCACACCCCTCTCTTCCCAAAAGCTGGAGCAGGAGGATGTTCACACTGTCCTGGCTCTTTTCCTACTATGACTGGAGAAGTGGGAAAGGGAAGAGAAACATATTTGGAAAGAAAGAGAATAAAAGGCTAGAAGAATCACCCTGCTTTTTACTCAGGGTGATTGCATTATGGTCTGGAGTGTTTTTTTCAATGGATTTTGCCAGTGGAGCAAAACCAGACCAAACTGCAAGGTGCGTATGAAAAATGAGCACTGTTACAGGCTTTTCTTATACAGAAATCCTGCACAGGAAAGGATACAGCATAGATCATTTGATGTATACACCCGGGTCAATATCAATTTAATTCATCCAGTACATTTCACATTTTTCTTCTATCCAACCAGTGCGCTTTCTTGTATACCAGTAACAGCTCCCTTTAAAAGCCAGTCACGAGTATACTCTGCATTTTAAAATCATTCAATATTGCTTTCTTCTGCCATCTTCTGGCAATATGAAAGACCACAGCCTTTAAGTAACAGCAGTGTTGCTGTGCTGGTCTGAGGCACAGGTTGTCAGTAAATGCACAGGTTGTCAGTGTGTAATTAGATTACTTGACATAATTGGGGGGAAAAAAATATAGCCCTTCTTGCTTACTTGACACCTTGCCTGATTCTTCTAGCTCTACCAGTTCATCTAATAGCAGTGGCTCAGTGGTTATCCCAGGACAAAATGTCTGTTTTGTAGACCTTGTGTTTCTTGAATGTCTGTCACAACAAAGAAGAGTTGTATAACATGTGAGGCTTTATGATTTTATAACAGGACTTCATTGAGGGTACCATAAATATTTTGAGGAGAGCCCTTTTTGCCAGTTTTGCTCGTGGCTTTTTATAGCTCCTTAACAAAAGGCATCTTTGTTTCCTACATAACCATGGGAAGGTCTTGTCCTATAGGCATGTAAAGCTTTTCCTTCTACTGCAACAACTATTTCTTTCTGAGCTCTCAGCGTAAACACCACAAATCAGGCCAAGCACCTTGCATTGTTTGCTTAATTCTAAAGCAAAACATTTTCATCATTTTGTTAAAAACGCATAAAAGACTGAGATAAAATTAAATTACTGTTTCGGGAGGGGGGGTGGGGGGTGGGGGTGTGTTCCCCTTTTCTTGCACTCATACAGAGGTTCTTTGTAAATGATTACTCTGATCCCCACCTTCCAGTCACAACAGCTTTTCCTGCATAGTTTTGCTAAAACTATGAAAGTAACACATGATAATTTAAGAAAGGAAAAAAATCCAAAAGGAGAAAATGCCAATATTTTTCCTTAAAGTAAACTCAAAATTCAGATCCAGTGAGAAAAATTCCAGCCTGCAAAGAGAACATAAATAAAAGCTGTTCAAAGCTTTGTTCATTTTCACTAGCACCAGCAAAAATGACTGCTTGGGATGTCAGGCATTGGAGAGAGAGGATGTTAATGCTATTTATAGCTCATGGATGGCTCCCATTACCATCGTACCTGAGAAGCTCACAATCCTTGCTGCGTTCCTGCTCACAGCAACTTTCTCAAGCAGAGGACAGCCTTCCCAGGGCTGTGCTGGAGGCATCAGGGTTTGCTTTGGGAAAATGGACTGTTAAAATTTGCAGCCTGTTCCCAGCCCGTCTATTATAAACCACCTGCAGCAGGCACAACCTCCAGCAAGGCTGCACCCCTCACTGCTACCTGGGCTTGACTCACCTCTCCTGGGAGCTGTGAGGATGCTACTTCACTGGAGGCTCTTCCTCCCTCCATCACCCTACCGGCTTTGGCATCGATCTACAGTCCATGCCAAGCCTCAGCAAGAAACAGTGTCAGAAAAACAGCAGCATAAAACCTGACAAGACACAGATGAAAAGAAACACCTCCAAAACTTCTCGGCATGTGACAACCCTTACTCCTGCCCCTCCTGACCAACTGCAAGACTCAGATAGCATCAACGAGGTTCCTCTGAGTGGGACAGCACTGCTGGCTCCTCACAGAGACAGCACAGCAGCAGGGACTAGCAGGGAAACTCCTTCCCCCAAGCCAGCTAATGGTAGGACAAGGTCTCCCAGTGACCCTGGGACTGGATATGTCACAGAGCGGCAAGTGTGTGTCCCCAGCCCCTGTGCCTCATCCCTCACAGCCCAGAGAGGCGGCTGCACCAATCACAGCCCCTGACTAGGCAGCTCCCTGGTTGCTTGCACTCTGCTTTACCTGGTTCCCCAATACCAGGGAGGAGCAACAGGAAAACCATCTCCAGTTTTATTTCTTCAAGTTTAAGATAAGAAATTAGGAGAAAACATTCGTCAGACACATAATCAAAAGTTTGCAAGAGAAAGTAATCCCCAGTTCTAGATCTTAGTATCTCCTCGCACATCAGTAGTCAATTCCTTTGACACAAACTATAGCCCTACCTAAAAAACAACTTAATAAAAACATGATTATTTTAAAGTCAGCAATTAACAAATCTTAAAATAATCATCCTGCTCTGCGCCAGCAGAGCTGAGAATGTCCCTTGAAAACTCTTGGATTTGCCTGAAAACGCTTAAGTGCCAAAATAGATCTTCCGCTGTAGAGTTTTGAAGTCTTCTGCTCTTGATTCCTCTGCAAAGAGTTTGTACAGCTTTGTCAACCTTAGAAAAAGGTACCTTTCTCATATGTACTCTTTCAAGCAAGGCAAGGCAAGGAGAGCACTTTGCTGCTTATGTTAAAAGCGCAGGGAGAGGCAGACAGCTCAAAGATTCCACTGCCAAACGACTGAGGAATATCAAAAACCCTTTACTTGTGCCTTCAAATATTCTGAAATCTTGCAAGCTTGACAGTATTGTAAATTTTGTATTGACAGCAGCAGTCAGAGAAAAATCATTCGAGGAGTAAATCAAGGAGCAGGGAAAAAAAATAATAATCAACCCTTTAATCCACAGTCACACAAATCCATACTGCCTGCAGAAGGGCAAGAGCTTTGGAGCCCCTTTTAATAGCAATATATTAACATCCTTGTTTGTCTTTCCTGAAGCATGTAAGGTATTTTTCCCCCTGCCTCTTTCAGGCTCTGGCCTCTTCGACTCTGGGTGCTTCATTTGTGTCAGAACTGCCCGTAACTGACACTTCTCTCGCCAGCCCGTGACACCCACAGGAGACCTCAGCACAGGGCTGGCGGCACAGAACTGTTAGCAAGATCAAGGTCACTTTGTTTTCTCTGCTCTCGCTGGAGCTCTTGGGCCCTGGGGGCTCGGGCTGCCTGAGGCAGGTCTCCCTCCTTCTGAGCTCCTCACCAAGCAGCAGCCTCTCTGCTCCATTCCTGGTGTGACGTAAGGCTGGAGCCAAGTTTCTACTATTAGAAGCAGTTATCTGCATGGCGAGGGTGTGCTCTCCTCACCACAGCTCATAGCACAGCCACGGCTGCTGGCCGCAGGGCTTAAAACTACAGCTATTTTAATTCAGGGAGAAGCATGTGCGTAGCCGAGATGTGTCAAGAAAAACAGTAGTTTTGGGTGGGTTTGGTTTTGTGGTGTTTTTTTTTTTTTTTAATTCCTAGCCGTGGTACCCTGGACAGGAGTGGCCCCAGAAGAGAATAAAAGGGGAAAGCATCACCTCAGGCTTGACAGATATCCACAGACGAGTTGGAAATTATGGCAGGATCCTGTGGAGGGCAGCGCTGTCTTGCTGGGGATGGTGCACTGAATAGCTCAGAGATGCCAGCTGCTAAGGTAATACTTTTCTTTCTTTTCTTTTTTTTTTTTTTTTTAATCTCCTTTGAATCTGAAAGCTGCAGATGCAAAAGCTGTCATCCTGCCACACCACGGCGTGTCACTGCAAGCAGGACTCCCCGTTTTTCCACCCGCCACCCCCACTCTCCAAGCATCCTTTCCTGCAGCGTTGGTCCCGTGTGTGGGCAGGTGTCTTCTCCTCGGCTGTGTAGCTCTTAAAGGGGAGGTGTGGGGGAAGGCAACCTGGGGCTGGGGGGCCGGAGGCAGCCCAGAGATTCTCTCCCCTGGGAAAAATATGGCTTGGGGAAAATATCTGCCGATTTGTTACATTGCAAAGGAAAGGAAATACTCTCTGGGAGCACTTTGATGAGAGAGCGATAAAATCCTCTCCCCAAAATCCAGGTGAAGCTCTCCCCACCAGCCTGAATCATGCTGGCAGGACCATAAGCCTGCCTCAGCAAGCCCTGGCCCTCCTGTGGGCTTGCCTTTTCCAAGGACAACACTAGCTGTGTGACCCAGGATGGGGCCACTGGAAGGAGCTGTGTGAGAGCCAGCCTCGCTGGGGCTCCCCACCTCGCTCAGGAGCCCACCTGAGCTGAGGCACCCCAGCTTCATCCCAACCTGTGCCACCTCTGCCCATGGCTGGCCATACATCCCCTTGACTTCTCACTTCACCACCACAGGCTCTCCTGACCACCCCAACCCCTGGCTGGGGCTGGTTACCCTCACCTACCCTGCTCTCTGACTGCTCCCACTCCTGAAACACCATCTCCCTGCTGTCCCCACATCCCGTGGCAGGTTGTCTCTGCCCTGCAGCAGCTCCACGGGCAGCCATGCGATGGGAGGGCTCATGGAGGAAGGAACCTTTTGCTCTCCAGCCCAGCTCAGGCTCCTCGCAAGCCGAGGTTGGTACCTTCCAGCTCAGTTTGGAGGAGCCAGAGGGCCCCATCATCAATGAAAAAAGGCTGGATTGTGAACAGAGGGGTCAGGAGGGAGACCAAGCAGTGAAGAGGTGTGAAGACTCCAGATTTTGTCCTACCCAGTAAAGCATGGCTGCGGGCGAGGGGCAGCGCCGAGGGGGCAGCCGTGGAGGAGGCTTGCAGGGCTGCTCCCGCTCCTTCCCGACGCTGCGGTTAAAGAGAGGGCTGTGTTTTCCAGAGCCCTCGATCTGGCATCTTTCCCAGGTAGTAAATTCTCTTAAAAAACGAACCAAACAGAGCTTTAATTGTACATTCTGCTTTTCTCTTCACTCCGGAATAATGGCAATGGCATTAATACAGTGCTGCATTGAACACGTACCCGCACTGAGGCCGAGGGACCGATTCTGCTTTCCATTATCCAGGGGCACTGCCTCTGGTGAGGCAGATCAGGGTTTAAACAGCGAGCAGGAGCAATGAACTTCTACTGTTCCCCACTGTTTGAGTGTGGGCAAAATAAAAGGCTGTAATATATGATGCAGTCAGCCAAGAAAGCAATATTGCTCTGCCATGTGCACGGTCTACACCAAGACGAGTCCAGGATCTCATTTCTAAATTCCCATAGGTGCCTCATTTAAACCATCAGCCATAACCTGCTTCTCATTTTCAATACCACTTGGTATTAGAGCTGCAGTGAACTGCTGGTGAGAGATTCTAATTCCTGCAAACAAGCCCCTGTAGGCTTGCAAGGAAAACAGAGAGTTCCCCTCTCAGTTGCCTGCTAAGTTCCCATCTGGCTGTTTTAACTTTGCTATTGCTTTTAAATGTGCCTGTTTCTGCACACGAGGCTTTTAGCTCCACCTCAAGAGACTCCTGGCTTCTCTTAGCATCGGATTCTGGCCAAAATGTAGAGACACAGATTGTGTCTTCTTAACAAAAAGGAAGATCAGATTTCACATTACAGTATCTGAAAGATTAATTCCACTTACATGATCATTTCCCTGTGAACCACACTTCTTTCCATCTGGATTTTTCCATCAGGAGGACAAAGAGACATAGTGTTAAGCACTACCTGAGAGAAACGAGAGAGGAAGGTAAAAGATGAGTGCCGAGATGCTTGCTGAGAGAAAAGAGAAGAAAAAAAAGAGGGTAGACAGCCATTTCAAATGCATTGAGAGACTTTTTTTATTTATTTTTCATGTGAATTATGTTATGATCTCATGCTTTGGTATTTTGGACCATTTAATTTGCTGGGGTTTGATTCAAGTAATTTAGGATATTTGGATGCAGGAGCTTTCTGTATCATGTTATCTAGTGGTTTTGTTATTGTAGTAACCACAGGTCCAGCCAAAATCAGTGCCCTGCTGTGTCCAAGGCTATCAATAACTCAATGTAAGACCTTGTAATTGAAGGACACCAGTCCCCATCTGGGCTACCACCATAACCACAAGCAGAGCTGTGGCAGCTAAGAAGGTGACAGCAAAAGGGACAGAGGAAAGGTGACTCGGGGCCCAACTAATTCCCTGCCACAGACACCCCCTGGGACTTCAGACAGTCATTTAACCTCTCTACAGCTCAGTTCAGGAGACAAGGAAACAGCCATGGAAAATGGCAAGAGGCTCTCCCCTGCCTCTCTTCACAGAAGTGAAAATTAGGGCTAGGCAAATAGGTGTCTCCTCAGTTAGTGCTCATTTTTAGTTAAACAAAACATGTTTTTCTCAACCAAGAACAAGCCACTTCATATTGTTTTAATATTTTAAAAGATTTTATGCAACACTAAAGTAAAATTCCAAAACAAAAGTAGCTTTGAATAGAAAAATGGAAATCGTAATTTTTTTAAAATAACAAACTATTTCAAACCTACAATATCGAAGTGTTTGCTTTTTTTTTTTTCCTAGAACTTTGCTGATTTTTCTTTCACTGGAATCTGCAAATGCAACACAAATCTGTTAAATGCTTTAGCCAAGTCAAATCAGTGGGGGTTGTGTGTTTTATTCTGTTCTTTGCCAGAAAAATCTTCAGTAGAAAATGGTAATTGTTTCCAGTGTAGAAAAAGTAAAAAAAAAAAAAAAAAAGGGAAACGAAAAAAAAAGCAGACTGTAGTACTCAAGTGGCCGGATAACATCAGGGAGATAAAAAGCTCAACTAGGTTGTTGTAGATGAGATCCTGGAAATACTATGTCCCCCAGGAGCTGCGTGCTGTATGCAGTGCTAGTCCCACGGCCACTTGTTGCCTATGGCCACCAGGGAAATCCAAGCCACTTTACAGAGGGGACACAGGCTCCACAGCTCAGATGCAGAGCCAAGCAGCTCCCAGACATTTCAGGTGCACCCCAGTGCTCTGAGTGTTTGGGAACTGATGTGTAATGACAAAATAGTTTTAAAGCTTGTGCTACCTTGTATTCTCCCAGGGAAGCCAAGAGGTCAACACATCTGGACAGCCCTTAAAATCTCTATCTCATCTCAAATGTCTCCTGTAGGCAGAAAGGCTTGGGTATTTAGTTACTGCTGGTTTGCTTTCAAAAAAAAAAAAAAAGGGAAAGAAAAAGAAGAAAAAAAGTGATAAAGAAAGATGCAAAGAAAGAATCTGATGAGAAGGTCTTTTAAACTGTAGCCTGGAAGTACCTAAAGCAAAGTAATCCCACCCAACTTGCATGGTCGAGATCTCTGCAGAAAACGTCAGTGACCTTGCAAGGCAGGTATTTTTTCCCCCAATTACAGGGGCTCTTGCCCTCCTGCAGTCACTGGCTGTTTCCATCTGAAACAGCTTCTGGGAGCCACCCAGAGGGAGAAGCTTAGAGAAATGTAATCAGTGGCAGCACTTTTGCTGGCTTAGCAGCATCTTAAAGTAGAAGGAGCGGGGGGGGAAGCCCTCAGCAAAATCCCTGGCCTTCAATTAAAAAAATTCATATTACTTTCCTCATTAGCCCCATCACCTGATATAACTATTTCCAAGCTTACCCCGAAGGCCCCGCAGAGCAATTCAATTTCAAGGCCGGCGCAGAGTGGTGTGCTTGGGAGGGGCGATGCTCCGTGTTGACACGAGGAGCTCACTTGCCTGGCATTACTCATGTGAAGCAAACGATGCTGACGCACTTTTTTGGAAAGAGGATCACTGTATGAAAGGGAGCTCTGTTGCAAAGCTCCTCACTGGCTGAAAGGCTGAAGTTGGCCTGCTAAGTTTCACCGGCACCAAGATGACTCAATTCTTGGAGGCCAAGAGAACCTCCTCAAAGCCAGGTCTGAAACAAGAGGCCTCGCCGTGTAATTTTCTCTGCTAGTCATCTCCCTTACTCTAACTAGCTGACAGTTGGGGGTACTGGTGGATGGGGGGCTGGACATGAGCCAGCAACGTGCACTTGCAGCCCAGAAAGTCAACCGTATTCTGGGCTGCATCAAAAGCAGCGTGGCCAGCAGGTCAAGGGAGGGGATTCTACTCCCCTATCTCTGCTCTGGTGAGACCCCACCTGCAGCACTGCGTCCAGCTCTGGAGTCCTCAGCACAGGAAAGACACAGACCTGTTGAAGTGAGTCTGAAGGAGGGCCACAAAAATGCTCAGATGGTCTGGAGCACCTCTGTTGTGTGGGCAGGCTGAGAGCGTTGGGGTTCTTCAGCCTAGAGAAGAGAAGGCTCCAGGGAGACCTTATTGTGGCCTTCTGTAATTAAAGGGGGCCTGCAAGAAAGAGGGGGACAAACTTTTTAGCAGGGCCTGCAATAGGACAAGAGGTAATGGCTTTAAGCTAAAAGAGGGAAGATAGAAGGAAGACATTTTTTACAATGAGGGTGGTGAGACAGTGGAACAGGTTGCCCAGAGAGGTGGTAGATGCCCCATCCCTGGAAACTTTCAAGGTCAGGTTGGATGGGACTCTGAGCAACCTCATCTAGGGGAAGATGTCCTTGCTCATTGCAGGGGGTTGGACTAGATGATCTTTATCAGTCCCTTCCAACCCAAATTGTTCTGTGACAGACTACAACAGAATTTTAAAGCAGTGGGGCTAGGACAACTGAAAGTTTGGTGTACATCTTACCTCCACAACTTCAGCTTTTAAACATCTGCAGCGAGTGAGAGTCATCCACGCGCCTTGAAAATGAGCCTGTGGTCTTATGAATCTCCTGATGTAGAACCTGTATTATCTTTTTCTTGATTTCCTTTTACTGCTTCAACTTAATGTTCTGTATCAGTGAAAGTACAAACAGGTCATCATGACGATGCTGGCAGTAGCTCTTGAGCACAGTGCATGACTTTTGCAAGGCAGTAAAACTTGTAGGGCAAGGCACAATACCTTTTCTGTGCTATTCTTCATGCTAATCTGTGCTGGGATTGCACAACACACTCCTTTAGCAAAGCTCTTGGTGTCACATGCCCTGAAAAATTCATAGGGTTTTTATCCCTATATTCTTCTGCTTCCCCGCAGTTCTTTTCCTTCATTGTTAAAAGTAAAACCAGTCAGCTTTTTTTCCATCTCTCCCATTATTTTTATTGTGCTTTTCATATTTTGCTTATTAAGTGGTTACCCTAGGGAAACTTCCTTTTTATTGGAATGTACAAAAAGCTGTAACTGCTCTTAACATTTGTGGGGAAGAGGAGGGAGAAGGGGAAGCAAATTTAGGCTGAGGTCGCAGAAATATATGTGGTGTGTTCAATAATTCGCCTTGCATCATCTCTACTTCTTTTTCCATTAGCAACAAGATACCCTCCCTTGCTTTCTGCTTATGCCCCAAATCAGCCTATGCTGTCAAAAAAATATGTACCTGGTGTAGCTGATGTTCTTGCTTTAGGAGCAACAAAATCCATCCAGCAGCTGTGGGGCAGGGAACAGACTAGATGACTTCCAAAGGTCCCATCTGCACTTGTTTTCTAGAATTGCTGAGAAAATAAACCCAAACTCTAGATTTAGGCGTTGCAGCAAAAGCTGATGCCACATCAGAATCAACACTGGACACCCCACTTTGGGAAGAGTTCTAGTGTGGCTCCCACATTGATGATGGCTTTAATACCAACAAGCCACCAAACAAAGCTCATCAATGTTGTCTGGGGGGGAAAACAGCAATTCGGGATAATGAGATCCTGACAGAAGAGTCAGGATCCTGGAGTCTCAGAGAAGGGACTGCTTGGGTACCTTTGAACTCTTGCTCTCAGCTGAGCTCTGCTGCAGGGTGGACCAGCTGGCCTGAGTTTCAGGGTGGACCAGCTGGCCTGAGCTTCTGGGTGCAAACCAGCAAACAACATTGCAAAGAGGTGCCCATGTTCCACTCCACAGTTTGTGAGAGAGCAAAACAGTCTTAGATGAGATTCTCAATAACAATTCTGGCAACAAAACCAGCTTTGTAATTTCTCAAAATTCAGATGCTCTTTTTTTCTCACACCCCAGGTAAGTACCCGACCCCTTGGATGAGAGAAACAGCCTCTATCTGGAGGCAAGTAGGTATCACATTATTTATACAAAGTGGAACAGCTCCCTGAGGAGAGACTGAGACAGACAGACACAAGGATACCAGTATAGCTGAATGTTCAGGGGTATCCACCTGAGACAAAGAAAAAAAATGGTTCAAATTCTCTCCATTTCTATTTATATAAATACATGCATATATATATAGACACACATACATGCATGTGAAAATTCTTCCACATTTAAATATGTATGTATGTATATACAGGTGTTTAAATGCATCCTATAAATGAAAGAAAATTGCATGAACATATATTTTATGGATTTGTATAGCATATGTGTATACATATATGTCTTACATACACACCCTAGGATTTCCACCTTGGCCCTAGAAGCTTAGTAAGTCAGTACAATGATTCGTTCTTTCAAAAAACTTCCAGTTTTAACTAACTAGAACCAACTGTGCACAAACACTTTGGTAACTCTCCAACACAAAGCACAGGAGCTTTCCTGTGAACACCCGTCAGTGCTATAGTAACAGAAATAATGCCTGCACCTACGAGGATCAGCCAGTGCTGCATTCGGGTGGCATGGGATGGTCTTTTTTTTCAACAGTGTCACTTGACTAGAAATTAAATCATATCATCTTCTGCTGCTGCTTTCTGAGGGAATGAATTACACGCCTGTGGAGTCCTACCACAGAGTCAGTCCTGCTCTCTCGACGCTTTTAGCAGCACCTGCAGGCCCTGCTGCACACACCAGTTATAATAACGTAATGCTATTTGGAGGGTAATGAACAGGACTGCTTCCTAGGGAATATTATTTCTGTATGAAAATTTTCTCTTAATTCATTTCAGAAGACCTGTCTCTGATACAGCCCGAGTGCCTGCAAGAGAGGAGCATGATGCCTCACACCAGAGACTCTTCATCTCCGACCAGCAGTGCAGGGAGTGGAGGTTCCTATGAAACACCAGCCCTATCAGACCTCCAGCGGCTCTTCTGGTTCAGGGGAGGGTCTGATAATCATGTGGACCAAGTCTGGCCAAATCTTTACCTGGGAGATGCGTAAGAACACATGGTCCTATCATTAAGTGGTTATTGGTCTGGAGGAAGGGTTGTGGTTCACTGTGGAGCAGCTTTTTGGTCCGCAGGAATGTTTTTGGCATACGTGCTTCCAAAACTGATAACATAAGTAGTTTGAATGCCATGAAAAACATGACATACAAAGCGGTGATTTACAGTGCATCTGAGTTGGTTTTACTGTATTCTGTGAACCACAGTGGATTTGGCAGGGTAAGAATTATTTGTACTCTAGACAGAAGTCCTTAAATAACCCACCCAAAATTGGTGTAAACTCTGAGATGCATTATCTGCCCTGGAAACTCCGCTCTAGGGCAGCAGACAAGAGCACAGTAGCCCTCACACTGAAACAGGAGTAGCAGGATTAAGACCCAGATGAGGGAGGACACAAATGAATTATACAATAGGGATTTTGACAGCCTAAATCCAAAATTTCTTTCAAAGATGATAAAATTAAAAATATCAAACAGAAATTTTCATATGAACACCTTATTCTTATGACCACCTTATTCTTATGACCACTTCTATTTATTGACATTTCCTTCTATTTAGATTACTGCAGATACCACAGATTATCAGATGATTTTCCCCAACTCTTTCTCCTCATGAATGCATCAGTTAGGGATCAGAGTTTTGTGGAATAATTTCAGTCCCAGTTTATGGTGGAAAGGGGATAGAACCTGGCTGGTGAGTATGATGCAGCTGCTTCATGTCCAAACCAGGAACAAGGTGCTGCTGCATCTAGGTGGGTTCTCTCCCTTGTGGCCCACACACACTGTGAATGAGAGATTAGCTCTAGAACTTGCTAAAAAACTGTTTAAAGGAGAATCTTGACCACTTTATACTGGTAAGCCATCTTCCCAGGGATTAACTGCTGGGAGACACTTGGTTAACTAACAGCATCCCATCAGCAGGTCTGTGTTCTTGCTGCTCTCCACACCACCGAATCACATTTTTCATGTGCCAAGCACTATGGCCTTCTCAAAATTCGCTACTCTGCAAGTGAGCTGCAGTTCCTGCATCCTTCCCTAGCGGGAGCAGCCACTAACTTTAAACTATGCTATTTTAGCAGAACGTTAGGAGTGTTGCCAATGAGCCCTTCGTGTCTTTCAACAGGTGGGCTGCTAGGAGCAAAACTACTCTTCAAAGCCTCAACATTACTCATATCCTTAATGCAGCAGATGGGCCGTATAGCATCAACACCGGAGCCAAATATTACAAAGATCTGCAAATAGAGTACTACGGAGTAGAAGCATTTGATGATCCTTCCTTTGATTTAAGCATCTTCTTCTACGACGCTGCCAATTTCATAGGCAAAGCCTTAAACACTTCAGGAGGTAAGAGGGAGGCGAAAAAAAGCTTTGGGAGGAAGCTTCAATGCGAGCCAAATGGTTTCTCCTTGCAGTAAGAGGCAGCCAGCCTCTTAGACTCAGCATACGGTTCGAGAAGGCACATATAGAACTGCTGTGAGGAGGACCAGAGAAGGGTGCCTATGCCATGTACTGCAGGGAAGATGGCCATGGCCAAGTCCCCAGGACCTGGGGAGGGCCACCTCCTCCAGCCTGGTGAGAGGAAGAGCCAGCTCTAGGAGTAGAACAAGAAGGAAGAGCAGAGGTTCTGGCACCATGGGTGCTCCCCCATGGGTCCATCCTGCAGGAACGGGCAGGATCTGGGTGCCTCCACAGTCACCTCACACCCCAGCACAGGCTGCAGCCCAGAGACCCTGCCCTGGGTACCAAACCCTTGTTCCCACTCCTAATGGGCTCAACTGGGAGCTGTGTCACCGCAGCCCAGGCTTAGATGCTTCACAGGCTTAAGTGCTTCACAGAGCTGGAGCTTTATTCAGGCTGTCTATTAAGCTAGAGAAGCAGCAGAAGTTAATGAACTAAGTCAAAAACTACGAGCCTGACCCACAGCCTGCTGAATTTTTGTCAGCAAAGTTTGGATTATGGCCTAGTTATCATAATTTCCATTTGTTCCAGAGTTTGCTCCGACTCTGACTGGCTGCAGGATCGGCTGCTTTCACTGGAGTGCTTTATTAAATCCCCAGTTATAGCTCACACTGGGCTGCTGAGATACAGTAAATTATGAGTCCATTTTTACAGGCAGACTATCCTACAGAGTTTATGGGACTTGTCCCTGATCATAGTCAGGGCTGGGCCAAAATTTTCTGCCAAAACTACTCTTTTTTTTTTTTCCACAGAAAACTATATTAACAAGTTTAGTCACAGAAAGTTTCTCTTTCCATAGAAAATTTCAGCTATTTTAATCCGAGGCCAAAGATGCGTGAGGTCAGTATGAAATACCACCTTGCCTGAGATGTATGGCAGGATGTTATGCAAACCAACCATGAAAACATGGGTATCTCTAATCATCACCGTGGTTTCCCCAGCTTGTTTCCAGTAGTTTTCATCCTTCCTGTGTCCCCCTCACTTTAGAAATGGTAAAGCCCACTCCCCTTACTGTGCCTCTCTCTTGCAGGTAAGGTGTTTGTCCACTGTGCCATGGGGATAAGCCGCTCTGCGACTTTAGTGCTCGCCTTTTTAATGATCCATGAAAACATGACGCTCGTGGATGCTCTGAAAACAGTGAGCGCTCACAGAGACATCTGCCCAAATTCGGGGTTCCTCAGCCAGCTGCGGGACTTGGACATTAAATTAAATGAAGAGAGGAAAGGAACCAGAGAATCTGCTGCTAAAGGGCATTGCTGAAAAAGAGAGGACAAAATGTTATTTGAGTTTCTTGTATCTCTTTAAAATGAATTATATTTGTAAACTAAGGATGTGAGTTTATGATGCACCAGAATGCATGTTATTACTAAAAGTAGATTTTATCTGATCTTTCCTTTTTGCAAAGCCCTCCTAGATTACACTTATGATTGGTTGTATGTTGTATCCTTCATTTTCCACCTTAAAACATTGCTCTCTATTGTTAAAAAAAAAAAAAAAAGAAAAAGAAAAAAAATAGATATCAGGTTCCACTTCAGAAATAGCTGTGTTTCAGCAACTAGTGAAGCTCATATCACTTTATGAAGTGTTAGGCTATTTGAGGTGAAAGATGGCATATTATTTATGCTACAATAATGCTTAGAAGTTTTCTTAAGAATCAGCCCCCCACCCCTTTGCTCCCCACATCTAAAATGGTTTGTATTTTGAGACTTGAATCTGGCATTGGTTAGTTCCTGCTTTTACAATTGGTGGAGCCCCTGAGTTGGGGGTAAGAGGCTTTTTAAAAGCAGAGCAGCTGGGAAACAACACAAACCACTCTTTAAGCAGTTATCCAGGTCTATTTATAGTGTTTCCCTTTAACTGTTCATTAGATACAATTTTTTTTAGTCTCTGAAACTACCTTTGTTTGAGAGGGCATTCAAGTACTGTTCATCTACCTTAGATAGTAAAATCTATCCAGGAGATGCTGTGGAAAATGCTTCTGAAGAGGACGGTGGGTTCTCAGCTGAGGGTCCAAACAGCCACATGGGCAGTGGGAGTGGGTGCAGGAAAGCATTCGACATCAAAGTTCAAGGGATCCCAAATTTGCCTGACAGTTAAATGTTGTAAAACTTGGTATTTTCTTTCTCAAAAATAAAGGTCATTAACATTGCAACATCATGTCCTGTGGCATTTGCTCTTGTGAGGGGACTCAAGTGAAAACTGAAGGGATACAGGAATGGCAGGGGAGGTGCTGACAGGCATCAGGCTTTCATCTCTGTGTCTCTGGGCCACCATAAGAGCACTCAATAGCTACTGTCATCTGATGGATCAGTGCTGCCTGGAAACTATGTGAAGCACATCTGGCTCTCGGTTCCCAGCGGACAAACATTCACAGCACAAAGCCAGCCCGGGGATGGCAGTTGTTTGCATTCCTAGTACCAAACTCGGGAATGCAGAGGCATGAATACTCCCCACCATGTGAGCTGGCTGCTCAAGAACAGCACAGCAACAAGGGAAAACATTCCTTGCCATTCCCAGTGCTGTCTACAAGGCAGAATTCTGCCTTCAGGACAGACAACTCAGCACCTTCTATAATGCTCTTTGGTGATGTCCATGTCTGCTCCGTGGGCCAGGCTATAGGAACAGGAGCACAAAGCAGAGCATTTGGCACTAAGGACCTGATCCTTACCCTGAGGGCATCTCCAAAGGGTTTTATTTGGCCTAACCCTATGGAGTGGACATCCTTGAGCAGCAGGAGAGCAGTGCTGGGAGTGCTTCTTCGCTTTAGTTCCCGGTGTAAGGAAACCTGCTCACGAGCTCAAGGGCTGCTCTGCAAGGTCAACAAAACCACAGCAAGTAGGAAGGCTCAGCTTAACAGGACGCTTCAGACCCAAATCAAAACTTAATGTGCGTGTCTCAGTCACCAGTTAACCCTAAAAAACTGATTTCAACTTATAGAGCAAGTGAAGAGAAAAAATCCCCAATGGCTCTGGCTGTAGAGATGCCCCACGTGCAAGAAGCCACATTTCCTTGAGCTTCCCACCTGGAAGAGGATTCCCCTGGCCTGTAGCAGCCGCAGGACCGGGGCCCCCCAGCCACCTTCGGCTGTAGAGAGAAGAGCACCCCTGACGGTGTCCTCACTTGGGGGGATGAGAGCACCCAATGCATTTCGCACAGTAAAAACCTATTGCGCTTTTAAAACACCGGTTGGCGCAACTGGAAAACCTGCGTCTTACTGGGATGAGAAATTGCTGCAGAAGGGCACAAAGAACGGAAATTCCTCACGCTGTGACGCAACATGATGGATTTCTCCCACCACCCTCCCCAAAACCACACGGCGTATCCCCGCATCCCAGCCCGAATCCCGCCCGCCCTCCCGCCGCGACACCGGGTGGCGCCGCCAGGTGGCGCTGTCGGCCCGGCGCGGGCGGCGGAACCGGGGCGAGGGACCAGCGAGACCGCTGGCCGGCAACCCCCCCACCTTGGCCCTTTTGTTCCGAATTGGGGTCAAATCATGAGGAAAAGGGATTGGGGAGGGAGGGAGGAGGCTGTATGTGGGAGCACACCCGCCCTGGCCGTAGGGCTTGGCACAGCCCACCCGTACTCGCCCCACCAAGGTGGACCCCCATTGGCATCCATGGGTAAAACTGGGCACCCCCACCCCGACACGTGTGCAAGGGGAACCCCAGCCCTGCACTGATGCACATGGCTGGGGGGGAAGACCCAGCTGCCCCACTGCTGCTCCTGCAGCGTTCAGAGAGTGGTCAGGGTTGGAAGGACCTTGGGAGATCATCTAGTGCAGCCCCCTACCAAAGCAGGGTCACCTACAGCAGGCTGGACGTGAAGGAATCCAGGTGGGTTTTGACTGTCTCCAGAGGAGGAGACTCCACCACCTCTCTGGGCAGCCTGGTCCAGGATGAATCCCAACTGCCCACCAACATGGGTGGGCTGTGGGTAAAGCCCAGCCACCCTCTCAGTTGAGCACCACTGCCCCTCCAACAAGCATACGTAGTGAAACCCCAGGTACATCCCAAAATTGCCACCAGCACTGGCCTGCCCCGTGTCAACCAGCCCAGTGCCAGGTGACATCTACTGCCACCACCAGACGATGGGCCCCTTTCAAAGCTCAGCCTCCCGCCGCTGCTGCCCTCCAGTTGCCTCGCTCTGGCTGATGGCTGCAGCTCCAAAGAGGGTAAGGGATTTGGGCTTATAATTAACACAATTAAAAATAGACTTTGAATAAGCTGAAGGCAGAGAGGCTAGAAACCTCTTGTGCAACTGGCACATTAGGAGGACACTAAGTGGTTCTATTCAAACAAAGGTAATCCAAGACACCGCAGCGCGGGAGCTTCGACTACCAGGCAAGTACTTTTAAGCTTGTTTACAAAGCAACCCCCAGTGAACCCAATACACGCACTGAGCAGCATGAATTTAACCACAGCCGGCTCCGCAAGCAGCGAGACAACTGCAGAGCTAGGCCAGATAATCGTCTCTGCTCTTCTCCTCAGAAACTCTACTATTTGTGAAATTCTAGTTTGCTTTCCAGCTGGATTCCCAGGCTGAGGACCTCTCACTGAAAAAAAACATGCTTAAATTCAAGCAGTTTGGTTTTTTTTGAATACCAATCCGGCTTGTATTTAAATTTCTTGCAGACCTATCTTTAAGATAATAGCCATGAAACACTGTTTCTGGGTTTCCTTCTCAGCTGATGTTCACAAGAGTCTTTCCCGGGAAGGGAGAAGCTGGCCAGCCAGTTACGCTGGAGAAAATGTGAACCAGATTATGAATAAAATGCTCTGCAGTTCAAAAACAAAACCTGGGGGAAAAAAGAAAGAGTAAGAATTTTGAAGGGGGGGAAATTTTTTTTTATTTTTTTTTTTTACACATATCCCCCTTTCTTTTTTTTTTTTTTAATACTAACTCTTTCTAGTTTGGGGCTTCTATGGATTATTTATAAACTAGGATAGAATTTTCAGATAAAAATGGGATTTTTAATATCAACAGCCTTTCTGAGAACATTTTTATTGAGGAAATATGTTTGTATGACTGTGGAAGCCATCGGGATGCTTGGAGTAAAGGAGTACAGAAAGAGAAGACTGGGTTAAATTAATTTCTGCTAAATGCTTACCAGCAGACTTGCTGTCTATATGGGGAGCTGGAGACAGAATTGTACCAGGGTAAAAAGGATACTGTGTCTATTTATAGCACTGCCTTCAACACCATAGGAATTCAAAGGAAAACTCCAACTCAGCACACAGTCTTCTCATCATCTGCTTCTGTCAAGATTAAATCGGGGCTGAGATCATTCCCTTCCCCTGCAAACCCTGCTAGGAAGGATCTGTTCCTTCCTGCAAGAGAGGGACTACCATGGTACAAACCACCCCAGAGCTCATATGCTCTGGTCCTCACCCAGCCAAATATCACCTCTTTCCTCTTGGTCGTCAGAGAAAGGGGAGAAAAAGATCCTCCTAAGCCTCAGCACTTCAGCAGGAAAGACCAAGGGCATTTCACCACCTGCTCTGCACCCCTGCTGCCCGTACTGTCCCCAGCCTTTCTTACACCAGATGCTCTGGGGCACTTGCAAACAAAAGGGTAGGTAGCTCCAGCACACTCCCAGTGCCAGGGGGCAGGGAGGGGAAGAGGAACAGGGTCCTTGGCACACAGTCACGGTCAGTCATGGTGTCACTTACTGAGATGATGCCCTTACCCTACAGGGGGGATATCTGCCACTCTTGCCACTGCAGGAACACCCACCTCCAAGAAGGAGGGGGCACCTATTTATCAGTAGAAATCGTCTCTGATGCTACGAGTACAAACGAGAGCAACCTTGGAAAAGGTATTAGCAAAAACCTGACCACCACTCTAAAAATAAGGCAAGCTCCTGGAGTTCCTTAGCTCCACTCTTATTTTAGCATTGTGGTGCCTCAGATCTTTCCTTTTCATCTTCCACCTTCCAGTTTCTCTTTAATAAGAGCTGCTCTTTCGTTCCTCACAAAGCACTACCCTACTCTACTCTCGGTGCTCCTCTTTCATAATTCTGCTATCAAGCTGTCTGCAAGGTGGGGAGCAGAAGGTGCAGGACTTGGTGCTGCCTTTGAGGTACAGGTAATTATTATGTGCATCTGTTATTGTGGTTGCTGCCTCAACAGGTGGAAAACATGCTGTTTGCTGATAGATTTGCAGCACTCTGTGCTCCTGCCTTGTCTTTTCTCTAAAGCCAGCCGTGTGGTGTTCCTAAAATAATAAACACAGCTTCACTGCTGCCACAAAAACCCCTGGTAAATATATTTTTATGGGAATGAAATATTAAAGGATTTGAACAGTTATTCACTGAAAGCAAAATATGAGCAGTAAGGTTGGGTAAAGATTCAAAGGCTGGTTTGCTTCCTTTCCCAGGGGCACATCAAGGCTGTACTGTTTGCACTTTAGAGATGGATAGTGGGGAATTACTTAACCCAAAATGATGGAAACAATTCAGACTATAATAATATAGCATGAGAGTTTCTCACATTACATCTATTCCCCAAACTGCTGGCTATATTCTGCCTTAAGATTCACGTGCACAACTCTCATTGGATTCTGGAGGAACTGTATTTGAAGCCAAAATGCATTTCATCGTCTTTCTGAAGTCTCTCTACAGTTTAGTTGCTAAATCCTGAGCTCGAGGACTGGGGACAAAGCTTGTCTAAACATTTCCCAGTGTCTGTCTCTCTGAGATTCCCATCTGCTGTGTTTTATTTTGAATTTCATCTTCCTACTTTCCTGAAAACACAAAGCAGAAACACACGTTTCCTCTGCCCTGGAGTGTAGGAATCACCAAATTTCCCAGCAGGTTCTCTCACAACATAGGATTGATCCAAGTTTATCTAAAAATGCTACAAGCCCTTTGTGGAGTAGAAAGGGAGGAGACCAGAAACATGGGCCAAGTTTCTGAGTGTTATGAACATCCCCCAGCCCCGAAGGGACCCCATATCCTGTTTCCTCTCTCCCAAAAATTTCACCTGGCTTTGGGTTTCATTAGGAGGAATACACATTGCTCAGGTCCAGGCTCTAAGTCTTTGCTTAGTGCTTCCTGCTGACACTGCAGAGACTGCAAGAGCCACAAAAGCTGAGTCTGACCTGGGGGCTTCAAATTTACTACAACAGCAGAGCAAATTAAATGGAGAGCACGTTAAGCGGGTTGGGAGATTGTTGTTGACCAACAAATCTTCATTAAGTTCCTGCAACAAGCTGTGCTGCACCTCCGATGGAACTGATTATTGTGTCTCCATCTGTGTTTCAACTCTTTCTCCACCAGGCTTAAAGCAAATTCAGACTTGCTTTAGGTCTAATTAGAAATAAAACACAATATTAATCTGCCTTGCCCCACGCATGCACCTAGTTTGGAGTTGCTGGTGCATCGTTCAAACAGGCCAGATTCCACTCTGTTCACCACCAGTTATTTACTAGCTCTTTTATTTACTGCCAGTGCCTCATGGAGACTTTGCTCGCTGTTTTATGGTGACTTTCTGGATTAATGGCTTGCATTACCAAACACAAGGTCTGAGATCATCTCCTGGCAGTGCTCTCCAGACCTTTCAGCTCCAGACCCACCAGCGTCAACCCCAAGGGTTCATACAACTCACATTTTTCCCCCAGCAAAGCTGGTGCTCGGCATAACAGCAGCTTTCACAGGATTAGAGCAAAGCCCTTTTCTGATATTCAGGAACGAAGGGAGCCTACTGCAACTGGAGCCTCTGACAGCTTTCCCTGCAGGCCACTACTAGAAATACAGCTCCAGAGGTAAAACTCAGGTGCCAAGCTACTCTGCTGCGTGGGCTTTAAAAACACTCTGCCCAATCTAGACCAAACAGAGAATGGTTTGAGGAAGAAGTGCAAGGAAAGCAAGGGAAATTAAACAGCAGTACTGAGAGTTATAGAGCTTTAGCATCTGCAGTGTACATGTAGCACAGTATCTTCTGCCAAAGGATGTCCTTGCCTTAAGGTAAGACAAGACACAATTATTAGCTATTTCTCCTCTAAATACAAAGTAAGAAAGAAAATTTATGAATGAGGTGGTTAGCCTTGAGTACCATTCTTTGCCAGATAATATTTATGGTAGCCATACATGTTGGCCATGGAGATTGGCCATACCCCATATCATGTTGTCCTTGGAGTCAGACAACTCTTGAAAAACATGGATGGGACTCAACTTTTTCTGTATCAAAGAGAAGGCATTGATTATTTGGGTTTATGCAGCACACAGGCTGTTACTGGTTCCCAGCCCTTGGGTACTGCACGGCCACCCCCCTCACAAAGCTGCTGCTGTGTCCCAGGCGAGACAGAAGAGGGCAACCACAGCAGCCGCCATCTGATGGCATCTGAATTGGGTTTTGCTAGTGAGTAATTGGTTTCCAGCTCTAGAAGAATGTGAGTTCTGTTGTTTATGTACCAGGTTATCTGTGACATTTGGGGGCAGGCATTTTTAACTGCTAGCTTGTTTTAGAAATATTGTAAGAGTTAACCTAACGGACAAATTATTACAAATACCTGTAATCCCAAGAGCTAACACAAATGCTGGGAAATTGTAGACCCCAAATCAGCTATGCTACAGAATATGATGAGTTCCTTTTCTTTTTTTTTTTTTTTCCTTCACCAGAATTAGTAGCAAGATTTTACAATGAGAGGAAAGCAATTTGCTTAGCTGACTTGGGATTTCATCTCCTTCCATTGCATCTCTTAGACTACACACACAACAGCAAGCAAGTCTCAGCTCTGTTCAGTCTGACCTCTGTGCTAACTTGATTTATTGTTTCCAGTTCTCAAATAGTGTATTACGTTATACCCCAAAGGGTCTGATTAGAACTGGTCAGTATTTTAATGATTTATGAGGGGCATCTGGGACAGCATGGGTAGCATACGTGTTGTGTCACTGCTATAAGGGGAGTCTGTATTGATCCATACCAGTGTGCTCCAAGACAAAAGCGTGTCAAATTCCAATAAGCTTTAGTTCACAAACCTGATTTGACAGGTGGCCAAGCTTGCACTGGGAATGACCGTAGTTCTCATGGTGGGAATAAAACAAAACAGCTGGATTTCTTCTAGCTATTGCATTACGAGAGGATTTCCATTCCTTTCTCTTGTTCTATCTTACAGAGCTTAAGGAGGTGTTTATCCTTCCCAGTTCTGTAGCCAGAAACCTGGACAACAGGAACTCGCTATCTTTCTGTGGTTTATCTTTCTGCCAGAAGATACTGGTGAGAAATACAGGCTACTGGAACTGGCCTTCCAAACCTCTCTGAATCCTGCCATGGCTATCGCATTACTAGAAAATCTCAGATCAGAGAGGCTGGGGTGAGAGAAAGAAAGATGAAGAAACACTTAGAAAGACAATGCAGTTGTTCTTACGCCATAATGTCACAGTGTTTAAAAAGGAATCATTGAATACCAGGTTGGAAGGGACCTCAACCTTTCTTGGCAAAAACATGATCTAGACAAGATTCAGTTGGACAAGGTGCTGGGCCACCTTAAGCGTCCAATGTGGGGGAATTCAGCACTTCCCTGGGGAGATCATTCCAATAGCTGATTGTTCTAACTGTAAGAAATTTTCCTCTTGTGCCCAATCGGAATCTCCCCAGGAGTAACTTGTACCCATTACACCATAGCTTTTCCATGTGACTCCTTGTACAAAGGGAGTCTCCATCTTCTTTGTAGCCATGCTACTTTTTAAAGTTATCTCTAAAGAAGGATTTTGCAAGCACAGAAGGAAGGAGTGCAGCATGGTGATACAGGGTTTCTGTGTCCTTGGTTTGATTTTTTCATGTTCTGAATTCTATTTTGAATTCTATTTCACCGAAGCATTCCTAGGAAACCTCATCCCCCAGCATGCAAGTTCAAACTTGACCATGATTTCCACCTCATAATGTAAGCTGTCTTTGACTCACTAGAGGTGTGCACAGCTTTTGACCCAAATTAAACCCAAGGGTGACTTCTTTACCCTGGTTTAGTTGTCACTACAAGTGTGTGGCAGCCCCTGGGTTACCTCCCAGCTCAGACTTGTGGAGAAATGTAGAAAAATCGTCTGACTTAACTTTACCATCTCCACCTGTGCGGCAGGAACAGCAGTGTCTTCCTCACAGGCTTACTCAGATAACAGCTATAAAATGCATTCCAATGCTCAAGAAACAGCAGGGAACTGCCTGCCTACCTCCTGCTGTTTCCCATCTTCCTTCCTAGCAGGTTGCTCAGCCCTCCTGCCACGCCAGCGTAGGGATAGGTGTCTGCTCTCTCCTGTAGGTTGGGTAGCACAGAGCTATCTTCATAGTGCTGGTGGAGACCACAGGGCAAGAACAAAAAGCAGTGAAGCTGTCAATGCCCCCAAACAGAACAGGCCCCAAAAAAGAGCAATATATTGTTTTTAAGATAGAAGAACATACCAGAGCTAGTCACAGGGGAGAAGGGCTTTGCATTGTGCCATCCTTTTGGTTAAATCCTTGGGGCAGAAACCATTCATTTGTAATGGGATTCTTTGAATTCTGAAGCCTGATGTTTCCAGTACTGGGCTGGAGGACACTGCTATATTAGTTATTGTTAAAGTAGCCTCATTCACCTTCAGATGTGGCCTGCTAAACTCTGGGGGGGACACAGGATACCGACCTAAGGGACTACATCACAACTGGGCTTCTGTGCAAGGCACAGAGCAGGACATCCTTGGCCTCTGAACAGTTATTGCTGAAGCAAGAAATAAACACAACTTCTGCCTCAGATCATTTTGGAGGCGACCTGGGAAAACTAGATCAGGCCAGATTAAGAGTATGCAACACAGAGTAAGCCCGAAGAGAAAAAACATGTCTGAGAGACTGGAAAGAACAGCCAAATTACACTTTGTCTTTCATTAAGCTAGATGCAGTGTGCCCAGCAACCCATCCCTGGCTTTCTTGCATTGTGTTCATTTGGAAGTGAGATGTCCAGATCAAGACCCCTTACAAAGTTGATGGTACGCAAAAGAATGTAGCAGCCAGGCTGCTTGGCAGTCACAGTTTCACTCCAAAAAGCCACAGAGAGGGAGCAGAAAATGTACTCTATGGTGTGGAGCACTAACAGTGCATCCCACGCAGCAGCAGTGCTGAGGCTGAAATGCACCTCAGTAAATACAAGCCCCCAGTCCACTGGATCTGCTTCAGAGAAACAGACTCGGCATATTTCAAGCAACCTGTGAATAAACCCAAGCTTGTGCCTCTCCGCGGGGTCACGCTGAACTAACATCATCTGCTAATGAGAGCTCCACATGCTCTCTGAAACCTCAGGCTGCAAATATCGGTAGAGCATTACTAAAAGTCATGAGGAAGCAACTGGGATTTGTGTTGTTCAGGGAGGGTGAAGGCTCTGGAGTGGCTGTACCAAAGCACCAGTGTCAGCCAGAGAACCCAGCTGGTTACTGGCAGCTCCAAGGAGAAGTCAAAGTGGCACACATCACTCCTGATTTACAGCAACCTGCATCAGCTTGCCAGCCTGTCTTTCAGGCGTGTTTCATCCTTTGAGTTTTTCAGTAATCTTCTGAGAGTGCTTTCAGAAGAAAAAACAGAGTTTACCCATTCAGAGTATACTGGCTTTCACCTCAGAGAAGTCATTGCTGGAGGCAATAAAGTGATGTACAACCCTTGTGCATAGGAGAGGAGCCACCCTTACACAGGAAGAAATAAATTTTAGGCAAGCTTGCTATCGAGTTTTCAACAGGGAGCAAAAAATATCAGTACTGAATGAAGGAAGGAGTTACAGACTGTCAGAACCAATCACTGGTCAAGTCTGATGGCTGATGTTCATTGCAGAAGAAACTAGCAATGATGTTTGACCTAGAAGCAGTAGCCTGCCAGGGAGCTAAAGAGACTGAAATATAGCATGGAGATGGGGTAGATGCATTTTGGACCAGCTACTGTCCTTGGGTCACAGGCAGTGTGTCTGCTTCTCTACCAGATCAGGTTGGGTTAATGGGTATAAGGATGACCTTGGCAGCTGAGAGCACAGGAGTACCAAGGGGCTCCAGAGGGCCCAATTTTGCAGCTGAACTTCTGTGCTCTCAGCCAAAAGCCCTACATCTTTGCTGGGCCTGGGGCTGGTGGGGAGCTGGTTTTTTTCCTTTGCTTGCTTGCCAAGAGCCAAGTTCAGGTCCTTAGAGCTCTGCAGTGTTCTTGCTCCAGCAGATGACTTCACAAACACCTAGCGATGGGAGGAACACGACTCCCTGCACAGCTTTAAATGTTTGTGTTTCCCTGCATATGCTGATGACATCATTGCCACCTGAGGGCCTGAACTCTGGTCTTGGCAGGTAAAAGCCTTTCGGGTCACCTTACATTGGGGTTCTTGCTCTCAATGCGTATTTATGCAATGATTGCTAGATGGCTGTAATTAAATGACTGTAAAGCACCACCTAAAATGCCCCGGTAATAAATTCTTAATATCTGATGCTATAACAAGCAGTTACAAAAAAATATATTGTAATGTGGAGATTGTTAACATTGTCTGGGCCTGTTTAATGCACAGCTTTAAGTAGTTACTATGCACACTATTAAAATGGCATGTAAAATTTGTAACTAGTAAATAAAAGGTCCAATTCAGCTACAAAATATAGCCAAGCTTCAGGGGTGAAGAAGTCACAGGAAAGCTTGGTGAGGATGAGCTATCTCCTTTTATCTCTGCAGTCCTTCTGGTGGTGATACCTATCAGCCATGGCTTCTGTAAAGCAAACTTGTGCCCACCCCTGCCTGGTGCAGACTCTGCGCCTGCCTCTGGCCTGCCTCAGAAACATGGTTAGGATCCCATTTATATTACAAAAATGGAACCGTGACCAGACAACCCTTGGTTTTATATTCTATGAAGCAGGGCTGGGTCAGGGAAAATCCATTTAGCTGCCCACATTTTTCACTTCTCTTTTATCCAGTCAAAGCTGCAGCGTGGATAGGATCTCTACAGAAATGATTTCCCATGGTTAAAGAATAAAATAAATATACATGCAAGACCCAGAATAATTAGCAAAATGAGAAGGTGGCCAGGTTTTGCACATTGGGTACAACACTGCTGCACATGAAAGGGTGGCTGCTTCTCTCTAGCCACCGTCAGGAACCACACACATGGCTGGTAAATACAAGTGTACTAACCAGCTGATGACAAGAGAATATTTCATACTACAGTTACAGAAAAAAGTAGGCCACCCTGCCTCAGGGCCTGTACGCCGAAGTACATCCTGAAACAGTCAAGATCATCAGGTCTGAGGACTGCTGGCTGGTCCACACGCCTGCTATGAAAAAAAATTAGACATTTTTGAGGCTTCTGAGGCCTGGCAGTCTGTAACATCAGTGGAAGCTGTGGTAAATTCAGCATATTTGGGAACCAGGATGAGTCGATTAACTTCTTCCTTGCATTTGAGTAGTGCTTTGTAGCAAAATGTCACTGCTGATTTCGCTGGATATTACATGAAGGAAAGTTCTACTTGGACAAAGGAGATGCATCATGTAATCCCTCTCCAGTTCTGACAGAAAATTTGGTACTAACACAATGCTGAGGGGAAAAACACCACTCAGATATTTTGCTCTTTCTTGTGCTGTTCAAAGCTGTCCAAGACGGATATTAATTTAGCTAGTCTGCTCCTCAACATGGGCTCTGCATGGTCTGTTGAGAGGAAGGCCATCTAAATGGATTTTGCCAAGTCACACCAAGGGGGTGCCTTACCCTCAATGTATGGCTGGGTTAAAGTTGTGGGTCTGGAAGCCTCTACTAAATTTGGAAGTACTATTCAGATTACATCCTCCAGCTGCTGCTGAGATTTTCTTACAAACAGTTGGCTGCTCAAATACCTCATGCCTCCTTGGAAACCGCGTCTATCTCAGCTTTCAAGTCCAGCCATCCCTACCTCAGTCATCACCGAATTTGATTCATACCGTCTATATCCTGCAGCGCTCCTAGCAATTGATAAATTACAGCTCCAGCAAGACTATTGGGTTAAACACCAAGGAAGAAAGAGTGATGACAGTAATACTTGTCATTTGTGTGGAGATGTAGCAACACAAAACCCTCTCCCAAACATATGTTATCTTGGAGGAATCTTTCCGAGGGATAGGTTTTCTGAGAAACATTTATGACTTTTGAATACACGATAGGCATGAACTTGACACGACCCATTTTGGCCAAGCCCTGGGCTTCAGCCTGGTTTTTTACCACCACAAATCAAATAGTCTATTTGAAGGGCAGTCAGACTGATATCTTCACTGAGATGACTAGGTTACAGCACACACACTAGCTTGACAAAAAACAAGATGTTTTTGTTCTCAGGATTTAAAAATTCAGAAAGATTTTTACTAAAGCCAGAGGAAAACGGCTATGTTCTACCCATACACAAAAGCCAATACAGTGCCTGGGATGACTAAAATATTCATTGTGTCAATGAAATGACAACATTGACATAATTATATTATACTCAAACCCCTCTTTTATCTTGGCATTGGAAAATGCAAGGAAATATATAGGATATAAAGGCTCTCTACTAAATATCCTAGACACAAGTGGTGTTTTTTTCTCCTGACATTCCACAGCGTCATGCTGCAAGTTTTTGTGTCACCCCATCTCAGACTGCAGACCACTCTCTCAGCTTAATCTCATACCAATGTAATGACAAATTGTCAATTTACACTGACTTTTGAGTATTCTCTTATTTAATGAAATACTATGGTGTTGGAGAAATTGGAAAAAAGGTGGCACGTGTTTCCAGGGCCTGAGACACTTCTCAAGGGGTACTTCTAAAGGTCCTCTCCTCAGCCCAGCACTCAACAGCACTAATTGTGTTATGGATAAAGCTGGAGTCACTGAATTAACTGAAAAACAGCCAGAGCATACACATTATATACACAACACAGACATTCACTGGTGGGAAGAGAGGAAGTCTGAACATTCAGGGAAGAGATACTCTCTGTGAGCTCTCACAGGGCCCTTTTCCTTTCTTCCTGAGATATTCCCTATATAAGGCATTGTTGGTCACTCTCATTGGTCTCATTCAAGGCTTGACCTGGTCACTCTCATAGCCCAACTGCAACTGCAAAGCCACTGATGGGTTTCTGGAAAGGGGGCTACAGACACAGGCATGGTGTGGTGACACATATGGCCTGTGTCATACTCTAGGTCACTCTAGATGATCAAAATTACCTTTTGCTCTGTGATAAGCCTCTTTGATTGCAATTCTCCTGCTAGTCATAATTAAGGAAATTCTATTACACAGTTCAGATACAGTTACAGTTGTAGTACAAACCAATTCAAACTTAATCTAAATAGAATGGTAAAATTTCTCCTACATGATTGAATAATTACTGCAATACAACTCCAGTAGGGCAAAGATCAGGAACATTTCATATGAATATCATTCAGAAACTGGCATTTTAGAATTGTATTGCTCATTCATACAACACACATCACAGAAACAGACCCACTACAAAAAGCGAATGTAGAGGAATTGAGCTGAGAATCATTAAAAACATATTTTTAAAATGAAGAACCACATTATTACATATAATTGTTCTCTTTTCACACTAATTTGTTTTAATCTATTCATGCTTCTTATAAAACATTACACAAAATTTTAATCATAGCATTGTTTTCTTTAAATATGTGCATTTCAGTAAATGACACTTGTGTGTATAAATTTAGTGAGTTAAAATGTTAGACTGATGCTAGAATTGAGCAGTCATTTATTCAGAAAAAAAATTGACTTGTTTTCCTGTCTGTAAATTTTCTATGGAAAGCTATTACTTTTTTTCAGTATATTCATTATTCAACCTATTAGTTGAATAGTCCTACAGAGACTTCTCTGCTTTTGAATCATTCACAGCCTGTTAGTTCCAATTATTTCACATTTGAAATTTGAACCCCAGTCCTTGGCTTTTATTGGATGTAGACTTTACATGAACTGATGCTTTTCTCCAGTTGAACAAATGTGACCAGAATGCAGATGGAATAAGTTTTGCACACAGCATCAGCAGTTCATGTCTGTGTTTCAACAGGAGTAAATTCCTTAGCTATAACACAAGATCAATGTGAGCACAAGCTGAAAGTCATCTTAGGGTAATTCTGAAGAAGCACACACATCTAATAAAGACCTTTATTCCACAACTTTCAATATCTGTGTAGCACACACGGATACTCTCTTTTGCCAAGTATATGCAGTTGTGCTTGCTTCTAGAAAGACAATTTGTTTTTAGAAAAATAAATCTCTGAAGGAGCACTTTTCCTAAAGTGTGCTATACTTCAGAGTTGTCCATCCAGCTATTAGAGGGATAGAGTTCTGGACCTGGAAAGCACAGCTTCCAGAAGAGCCATGTGAGTGAGTTGCTGCCTGTCCCTTCCCATCCTAATGACAGCCTGAAAGCTGCAACATCACCAGGACTTTTGGGAAGTGCCCTGTAATTCTCCTGTGAGGCTTAGGAAAGCAAGGCTGATAGCAGTCTTCAGTCTTCTGAGGCTAGGTAAATATGAAAATCAAAGTATTTATACAGTGGAGAGGGTGAGAGGAAGGGGTAACAGGCAGTAGTAAACAAGAAAAAAAAACCAAAACAGTTGAAAGCAACTTTATAAGGAGTGAGAAGTGCCCTAGAGTAGTCATTAGTCACACTGCAAGGAATGAGATATATATAAAAAAAAAGGGACATTTGCTGCAGATATTACGAGGTGGGAAGGATCAGAGGAGGCCATTATTCTTGAAAGTATTTAATGAACTGGCAGATGGCTCTGTGGTCAGGACACAGGAAATGCAAGTCCCATTTCTGCTGCAGACCTCCTATGTGGGATGAGAGAAGTCACGCTGGTGCCTGAGATCGCCAGCAGGAGATGAGCAGCCCTGGCACAGTGGGCACTGGGATGGCCAGTGTCAAAGAAGCTATCAAAATTGATGGGGGATGCCTGTTCCAGTATGGGAATTCTTCTGTGCCTCCTCTTGCATAAAGCCATCCAAAATGGGCAAGAACATCTGCTTTTGTTTTCACAGTAAAAGCTGACACTGGAGGAGATATGCACATTTGGGAGGAGAGCACATTCCACAGTGGAGCTCTTTGTAATACAAACAATATGAGACCATCCTGAGAACACCATTATTTGGTGAACTTACTATATTCAAGAGGACAGGGCTGACTGTGTAGGTGGCAGAAGGTGTACTGACAAAAGAGAGGGTCTGTCTTGGCAATGGGGTGGCAAGGCAAACCACCCAAATGCATGGCAGAAGGGTGGCTTCTAGTCAACGTTCAGTGGGCTAACACCAACTCAACAGTCATCACTTCCCTCCTTGGTTTCTGTGGACATTTCAGGGACTTAGTTGCTCCTTCTCTCCTTCAGCAAAACAAAGGATTTATATAGAGAGGTGCAACAAGTTCCCAAAGCAGGCTAGTCTTCAGACTCTGTCTTTGTGCACGCAAAGGCAAATAGTTTTAAACAAAATTACACCAAAATGTGAACTTAAGGCTTGTAAAAGTACCTTGATGGGAAATTAGGAAAACCTTTCACCACAGTTAGTGGTTGGAACGAAACTGTCAATGGAGGTGCTTGAGCATGAATCCAACCTATTTGTAAATGACAGAGCTGTTCAGCAGAAAGATAGAGGATTTCAGGTTTGCTGACCTGGACTGTTTTGCCCCAAACCACCCCTCTAGTCATTTATGCAAAACACATTCAGCAGTCAGTGGCAGAGCAAAAGCATTGACTACAATTTCACCCCTATCATAGACGGATGCCTCTGTTCTAAAGCTGCCTGAATTGACAGAGTTCCTAATATCTCTGTAATGTGGGTATTTGAGTAGATCTTAGAACATAGAAATATATATACCTTTTTAATAATTTCTTAAACATAACTCTGGTAAAAATGGCTTCTATTGCCCTCTTCAAAAATCCTCCCAATAGTTCAAATCTACAGCTAACACAAGGAACCACTATTTCAACAGAACTGTACCACATGGGAATGGAATAATTCCAGAGATAGATTGAAGCCTAAAAGAGTGTTTTTCCTTGTAATAAAAGTACTTACTTCAAGCCTAGAAATGGGATAGTTCTTGGAAGGGACAGAGAGGAGAGAAATGCAAATGAAACAAGCTATAAAAAAAAAATACATTAATGCTCATATAAGTGGCAGCTAGAATCACTATAACTTACTCATGCAGGTTCTTTCTAGCATGAACATTTGTCCCCTTTTCAACAAGTATGGTTGGCAACTACTATTGGAAAGATCTAAAATTGAAGCAGACAATTAAGAGCTAACCAGTGAATAACATTTTGCATGACTAATTCTACTCAGCTCAGCAAGCAAATTATAAAAGACAAATCATATATATAAGCAAGTCCTAGTTATGTGGTTAAAGGAAAAGCTCAGCATACCAAATTATTAACTTGTTTCTATACCCACTGCATAGCTACATTTATGCAATACATTTTCTGTAACATTACCTCTTTCCATTTGAGAGCAGAGCTCCTGTGCTGGTGTATCGTGTGCCGGGCTGTTTCGCTGGGGTAGTAACAGTGTCTAGAATTCCAAATAGGAAGTTTGTACTACTGTGAAAAAAAACTTTAAAAAATAATCATCATTAAGTTTTATCAACTGTTTGATGTACATAGAAAGAAGGGTTGGGTAGTCGGGTCAAAATAAGCCTGCTGATGTCCTGAACCTACTAGTCTGGAAAAGCTTTAGCTTCCAATTTCTTTATTTAAGAAGCACGGGCTTCAAAATCATTGTCTGGACCACAACATGGGGCTACATTACCCACGGGACTCTCTTTTAGATTGCAACACTATTCCCAAGTCCGGTCATGGTCTCTGCTGTGATAAGGATAAAAACACACAAGAAAAAGACAGTATCTGCCCCAAAAAGTTTATTACTATGGGCAACTTTGTGAAGGAGTGAAGGAGGGCGAGAGGAAGAAAGGGTGACCTCAGGAATGTTTCTGGCTGGTGGTAAATGTCTGCCCCAAACCTTTCAGGATGGCCTGGGACTCCCTGTACAGCAGGAACTTACTGCGCCCCAAGATAAGAAGCGCCTCAAGCTGGACACCCAGCAGCCAGGGCAGCCCCGAAACACCCTCCCCGGAGGAGCTGCGACGCCTGCTCTGGACACGCAAACACCCCACAGGGCACGTGGACGAAGTCTGGCCAAACCTCTACGTGGGAGACCTGTAAGAGAGAGGGAAGTGTTGAAGGTGTTAATGCAACTCTTAGTCCCCACCCCTATTTCCCCCCCAAATCTTCCACTCTTTATTTAAAAAGAGAGCTAGGCATTAATTTGGGGACCCCTTGTGTTGAATAAGGCTGAACTGCATAGCATAAGGTAGCATAGAGAAAAGGCATCCTAAGAGACCAAATTCCCCTTCCTGATTTCTCCTCCTGCATTAGTACAGGAGCCCTGCACAGCCTGGTAGGGCCATGGCTTTGGTACTGCAGGCAGTCACACCAGAGCTTGGTGAAACAGGATCAACCTCATTTTCTCCTCACATTGTCAGACAGCATCAGTCCCCTGAACTAAATTCAGGATGCTCAGCAGAAGTGACCTGGTGTAAAAGCAAACAAGAAAACTCTTGGCTTGTGCAGAAATATCACCACCTTTTTTTTTTTTTTTTGTCAGTTGAGAAGAGCCACCTAAACCAATGTTTGGGAGAAAAATGCAAGGAAATTAAAAGTCACTTTCTTAATAAGACACTTTTGCCTTGAAGCATTTTGGTGGATGTTTTAGACGTGAACAACCCATCAGAAAGCAGCCACTACGACTTCATGTGGTTTTAACAAGCTGCACAATCATCAGCATGTTCTACCCTTCATTGTAGTGCAGCAGGGGGATATAACCCACCATCCTTCTTCCAGGTACGTTGCTCGTGACAAAGTGCAGCTGAGCCAACTGGGCATCTCCCACGTTGTGGATGCTGCTGCCGGGCGATTTCACATCGACACGGGACCCAAGTTCTACAAAGATCTGCTGGTGGATTACTATGGAGTAAAAGCAGAGGACAACCCGAACTTTGACCTCAGCATTTACTTCTACCCAGTTGCACGATACATAAAAGCAGCACTGAATTCCCCAAGAGGTAACTAGACCTTGTGTGCATGTTAAGTACCTTCTGCTTAGGAGCCAAGTAGGGCAAGTTATGGAATAGTATTGGGCAAAAACCAACCAGCTGCAGATGTGGGTAAGGATGGAGCCACTCAAACCAAGTAGCATCACACTTGCCTCCTGAACTCCCACAGTGAGTGGGAGTTCCCCTGAAACAGGGAAGGATGCACTGAACATAGAGACATGAATAGCACTAGGCTATTACCAACAGACAAAATAGCAAGTAATTTTTGTTACCTATATGAACACAAAGACCACATACACTTTATCTCCTCAAATTAGTGATGGGGTTTAAAATATGTCTGGGATGGGGTAAAAAAACGTAGGCAAGCATCGTAATTGAGTAAAAAGATTCAACAATAATGCTACAAGCCTTACAAGTCCTACAAATGCAAGATAGGAAAGAATTTTCTGTGAAGCAGTTCTGTAGAAGAGAACCTAAGCAACACCACCAGCCAGGAGATGAAGTCATGCTGCTGCTAGAAAGAGTATAACTTTGAAATAGGAAGATAACCTGCAAAATCCTTGGACTCACTAAATGCAGGTACAATGCCAGAGGCCTGGGGCTAGTGGGGGATCATGACTATTAAGGACAAACCCTCACAAAAGCAAGTCTCCACTGTGCCACAAAACTGTAAATCTATACAAAACTGCATAGATTAATAAATCTCTCAAAAGTGATTTATTAAGAGAACAGTTATACACTCAGCAAACTGTTTTGCTTGCATCACAGTCAGCTTTAATATCAACAAGGGTCCTAAGACATTAACTACCCAGCTTAATCACATACAGCTAGTAGATCTGATATAAACACCTAGAGGTCTACATCATACAAGCTAGGAAAGGAGATGCAGTAACTGAAAGCAGTGCACCTCCTTGCTAGATACCTCAGAGTTCTCTGCCATTTAGAGGGCTTGATCCATCCCAGTAGAGAGTATTTGTCTTTGTTAAACTGAGGGCTGCATTTTGGATTTCAAAACCACTAACATATTTGAGGATTTTGGATCTGCACCCATTTCGATTACAGCACGCACTATTTGCAATTGAAGTCATTATTGGTGTTGCTCCAGAAAAAGGTAAGATCCAAAATCTTTTCATGCATGTGTAAAAAAAAAGTTCCAAATCAATTGACAAAAGACAGAAGACAAGAAATGAATCATGGTGGCACAAAAGCAAACAAAACCAGTGCTTTGCAAGATGCCTGCCCAAATACTGGAAGTTATGAATGTAGAACAAGTTAGGGCTCAAGGCAAACACAATGAACTCATCATGTCTCAAGTGTGTATTTATCCCTACTCCCATGCTTTTAGATATTGCTTTACTGAACTCCATATGGAAGCAGGGTTCTGGGAATGGAGACAAGGTGAAATTCAATCATATACAGTCCAGCTGTTGCTGACATTCATCATTTTAAGGAAAGTGCAACAGTTTAGAAAATATATAAACAAGATGTTCTGGAAGCATAATTTCCTGAGGTACAGAAATTGAGCAGCTAAATACCCATGACCTGTGCAGGGATGAGACAGGGAGGGGACTGTTACTCATATCATTTAGAAGAACAGAAAAAAAGGCATTTATTATTAACAGTGATGCTGAACAAAAATTTATACCAGGTGACAAGAGGCCTGTTCATATTAAATTCAGGATGTAACAAGGTACTTCTGTTTGTTTGAGAACTTATTTAAGACTGCTGCTTAACTATTATAAGCAAATTCAACATATTTTTTTTTTAATGGAATTAAATTATCTTTTTCACCTGGGAAGACAAGTCAAAGTTAAGACCATATGAGGCACAAAACATATTTAAAACTATGAATCAAATACTCATTAGAATTAAGTAAGGACTGTTACTCCTATCATGCTTCAAGAAAAATTCTGATGCTTTACACCACAGAAAACAGCATCCGGAGATTTATTCTAGATTTCTTACCTTAGCTGATCAGAATGTCTTTGGTGATGTAATAAATTAAATTTTAAAGCAATTTCTTCAAACCTGGACGCCAGAGGACCTGGACCCAGCAAAAGGAAGCTGGGGAGCATGCACTCACGTGCTCCTAATTGGGAGCTAGAGTCTTTTAGGAAGGTTGCCCTTCTCCCTCTGCCCACTATTGCTATTCCTGTCACAGCAGTCAATAGCTGCAGCACACCCTGAACAACTTTTGTCATCGCCTTTGTCACCCAGATTAAGAAATACCTATTTCTTATTGCAGCCATGCCATATAAGCATTATTTTACCAACCCTGCTTCCCTGGCTGCTTCTTCCTTCAGTAGAGCCCTGCTGTTCCTTTGCCCACGTAACAGAGCTGTGTGGGAAGGCTCAGCCAAGAGCCAGCAGATGCACAATGTGCCCCCTTCCCTGCAAGGAAAAACATGGTGTCAGAGAAGTGCTGGCCTGGCCCCTCACGCTCCCCCTTCACTTCAGGGAGGGGGCAATCTCAGTCTTGCCCCTTTGCACGGCCATCTGTACGTTTTGCATTCTCCTGGAGGCAGCTAAACCTAGGTGTAAATCAGCAGGGTTTGGTACTGACTAGCAGAAGAAGGAAGAGAACTTGAGAGCACAGATGAAAGCGTGCCACAAAAATTATTAAACACTGTGCAAAGAGAAAGATTCCCCAGTAGAGAGCTTCTCCTTTTATTGACCTCGAAACATATTTAAAGCAGGCAGGTTAAAATCACCCATTAACTTCCTGAAATTGCAAACCCTCTCTAAGGCATTTCCCATCTTCCACTTCACTGGAGCAAGGGAAAAGCTCAGCTCCCTTCTCCTGCCGCCTTTTTAGTGGTGGTGGTTATGGAAGAAGCTTAACTCAGGAGAAGAGAGTCCTCTCTCTTGACTCTGCCACCCATGTATTACATCAGTTCAACTTCCCAGTCTCCAGCCCTTACCTGTTCCAGGAGGCATGGGAAGAAGGGACACTCCACCCTTTAAAGCTCTCCATGGGTTTCTTGCCTTTTTCATCTGTTACAAAATAGACACCTGATTAATCAAGAAATAGACACTTGATTCTGTACCTGGCTACAGGAGAGTGGCTAAAACATAACAGAGGATGAGACAACCACAGTGGAGTAGGAAGAGCCCCTGGGGCACGTTAGCCCCAGCAGCACCATTCTGCTGGATTCAGTGGAGCGAGGGCAGCTGGGGCCTTCACTCCGGGTGACGGTCTGGAGCCTGGTCTTAAGCCAAATTGAATCCATCCTGAAAGAAAGCAAGGGCTAGTTCAGGACATTTAGCTCAGTTAATGATGAGTAGCAAAAGGACAATAAGATATTATGTGTTTTAATGACTAATTTGTTCAACAACATTGAATTTCCCAACTTGAATTTGGCCAACAAAGTTGAATGTGCAAACTTTATCCCTAGTGCGAACCCTTTGATGTCAGTAGAGTTACAGCAGGCATGAGCTGGATATAATATCCATAATCTGTTGTTAAAAACCAAGTGTTATTGTTCTGCACAAATCCCAGCCAGATGACAGTTATTGTCTGCCTCTGCAAAAAGTAGCTTGAGATGTGCGGTGCAACATTTCAAATAAGGATTGCAAGATTTAATAACGCCAGAAGCTAAGTGCCCCCACTTCTCCTCAGTTAATCCCATTATTCCTAAGGGATCCTGTTACACGCTCAGAGAGAAGGTTGCAACATGGCCCTGTAAATGTGGGGATCCATCCAACTTCTCTTTGCACTGTATGTTAAAAAAAAAAAACGGGGGTGGGGAGGGCAGAGCTGGAGGATGCCGGCTTGTGGCACGGATTCCGTGGCACAGAAGATGTGGTTATAACCTCCTTGCCCACCCCGTGATGGTGGAATGCACCACGACTACCTCCCAGGCTGTGGTCCAGCAGCCACCCGGGAATCCCAGCCTCAGTGCTGGGACGGTGCATCTCAGCTGCCTCCCATCGTTATGGAGCCCACCACAGGCAGCCCACATGGCAGAGATGCTTCAGGCACTAGTCAAATGCAGTACATCATGGTGGGTTCAGAGTGTCACTTAACCCATTTACAGCTTCTGCTGAGGGACAAGGCTCTGAGGCTGTAAACAGAACCAAACAGCAGCACGGCTTTTGTTTCCCGACTCAAGTTTAACATTCAATTTGTTTGCTACAAATAATCACATAGTAAATTCAAATCTGCTTTCATTAGAGCAATTTTGCTTCTTCAATTAAATCATTTCACACGACTGATTTATCTGCAACAAACAGTCGTTTTATTGTCAGTGTACCAGCGTTTATCATAACCTCTGTGCATGGTGAAACAAAAGCTCAACAACGTGGAATAGATATTGTACACGTATAAGAGATAATATTCTTGCTTCCTCACAGGAACAAGTGTATTAGCCATGCAGATTAGGTGGAAGGCCTATAGTTAAGGCTTGTCCAGGTTTGTGCTGAGACACCTTCTCAAGCTAGTCACTGATCTAGAAGGACTCTTTTGAAGTGCAGATAAGCCAGAGAAGCAGAGAAGAAAATTGAGTGCGTTCTTACTCACCACCACCTCTTCTCAGACACAGAGATATAAAAAATTTAGATATAAAATGGCAGAGAACCAGCCTGTGCAAGCAGGAGCGTGGAATTTGTTCTGTTTTCTGTGCCCCCAACAAAAACACATCAGGCCATATTTAATGGCAGCATCCATACCTGTGCTCAGCTGGGTCTTCCCTTCCAGACTGCAGGTGGGGATAAGCATTTTCCAAGGCAGAAAGCTCCATCTGGGTTGAAAAATAAAATGGACTTAAAGAAAAATGAAAATTAGGTTTGGAACAGAAAGTTTCCTGTCCCCCATCCAATTTCTGGACAAATTTTGATCTAATTTCAAAATATTTAGTGATTCAAAATCAAATGCAAAATCTAGGACATCTCCTTTTGGTTGCTTTTTGGTTGTGGGGTTTTTTTTGTTTTCCCCCCTCTTCGTGCAGTTCAAACTATAAATATAATTTCTTTTCTAAAAGGTTGTTGAGCTCTAGTAGCTTAGAAGTTTTCAGACAAAAGCCAAGAAAGAGGTTGTGGTTCTGAGAAATTTTTTCAGAACATGTTGTTCCTTGGATTCTCTTATCTGGGGTGTGCATTAGAATGAGTGTCTGGATTTCCCCAGCCCCTGCCACTACATTGCAGTTAGGCTGACTACAAACTACTAAAGCATGGATTTTCCAAAGACCGTGTGGCCTTTCTCAAAGAGAAACTGTGCTCTTGACTCCTTTATGTTCCTCTGAAAAATCTCAGACCTGGGTTATTTGGGTCTGAAGTGCCTCCTCTGGGGAAGATTACACAGTATATGTATCTTACAAGGTTGGTGTGAAGGCTAATGATACTGCAGTGCTTTTTAAAACAAAAAAGTCTAGAGAAAACTCAAATTGCCGTTATTTTTTAGCAGGGGTGCAAAACATATCTCCATATTCCCATAAAAACTAAGCTTTCACTTCCAAGAATCCCCATGGAGTTAATGGAATTGACAGATGTAATTTAACTTGAATAATGGCGTCGGTATTTCAGGGAGTTCTGTGAAGGTGTATCTGAATGGGAAAACACAAATAGAAATCTCTTGATCTTCTAATTCTGCAAAACTGATATTATGCTGGAAAAACCTCTTCCTTCCCCCAAAGGTGTCGATGTTCAGTCCAAGCCTGCTGTCACCAGAGCTGTGTTTGCCGCTTCCTTGGAGACTATATTTGTCCCTTTATTTCTGCTGAAGACACGTCTATCTTTAGGGCTGAGCTCAGATTTCTCATGCCAGGATAATGAAAGGTGGCTGTGTCACATACGCTGTGGAATTCAACACTTCTCTCAACCTGCTGGCCAGAGCAGGTTTTTGCAGCACATGCTCGCACTCTCTGAGCATGTGGCTGTGCCATCATCATTAGTCAGAGCTGGAACTGGTGCTAAATACATACTCTGCCACAAACAAAAAAGGGAGTTAAGATGAAAAGCTGTGCACAAAGTACCCTGAATTAACACCTGGGGAGGTGGGGGCAATCAGTCTGAGGTTCTTGGCTGGATGTAGGCTCATCATCCAACGAGGATATTTTTGTCTCGCACCCTGGTAATACAGAAATTAAAATGCTGTAAGCACAAGCAAACCAAGGAACTAGCCCTGAAAAGCTGTCTGTTCTTTCTGCCCCTTCTTACATTTTATCAAGGAGCAGAATCCAAGACACTTTATTTGATCTCTAAAGGAAAAAAAAACCCAACGTGGGGATAGTTTTTACTGATTTTCGTATTTTTTTCTAGATACAAATTGTATTGTTAAATCTGCATCCTATACAGCTTTACAATTACTAAACAAGAGACTACAAATGTGGGATTCTAAAAAAATTAAAATTTAAAGAAATGCAGAAAATATTTCATTTCAAACTTGCGAAGATTTCCAGTGAAGAAGTGTTCTGAAATTTTTTGTGCTAAAAAGACTTTTTTTTTCAGCTGCCTTAATGGGAGACAGAGCTGTCCATTAGGTGGTCAAAAGTTCAAATATGATTCTAATCACTGTTTACTTCAATTATGGCCAATTGCTGAGCCATGGTCTCTGTGAAGAGACCAGATCTGACTGTGGCAAAGGACAAGAGAGTCTGACAATTTTCAGGCATGGCTATAATTGAGTAGAAAAACAGAAGACTTTTTTTTCCAAATTAAAAATTTCTCATTGAGTCATACCATTTTTGTAAAAGTTGAACCATTTCACACTACTCACAAGATGCAGGTTTTCAGGTTTCAGGAGGAGTTCTTTGTTCACGTTCAGAGGAAAAGGATGACAAACATTAATTTTTCCCTCTGAAAGCAGTCCTTTGGATAATATTTCCTTTAATTTCACATAAGACCATTTTTTTAATGCTCCTTCCAGCATGAGTCAAAGACATACCTTAGAAACCTGGGAGGTAGCCATGGTATGAAATTGCATTTCTCTGGCTGCTTCCATTAGTGATTGCAGCAGAAAACCCAAAAGCAGAGTAAAGGAGAGAGCTACTCCTGGATCTCTGGAAGGTCCTCCCTCAGGCTTGCTTAAAGCCACATGGAAGAACTCAATATCACTTATGATGAACTCTAAATGAAGATGCACACCTCACACTGAAGTCTCTGGAGAACTCAAAATATTTCATGAGTTGTTTTTCTAATGATGACCTAGAACAGAAGATAAAGGCATTCGAGGAAGACGGTGACCAGAGAGGTAGGGGTAGGCTACAGAAATAAAATAAAAAAAAACCCCAAACAACAACAAACATAAGCCGAGCTGTTCCTAATGGTAACATCCATTTTCTCACACACTTCCAACAAGGTCTGGGCAGCAGTCAGCACCCTCAGAAAGCATTACTGCCCTAAGCAAAGAAGAAAAAAGAACTTGTGGAAAACCAGGAGCGTTCCTGTAATAGCAACGAGCACTCCTGAGCACTGCACATTTGGACCCCCAAGTTTCCAGGCCCTCTGAGAGCAAGTTACCTGCCAAGGCTGCTTCTCATAGGATGGCCTTCAGGTATGAAGGCTGAAAGCTTTGCCAGCAAATACATCACTCCCAAAACCATGGATCCTAGAATACAATTAGGAATTCTCTGTCCCCAGCCATTAAAACCCCCCCTGCTCCCCAACCAGCACAGCACCAAGTCTGCTCTGCAGGGCTGAGCACACCTGCTTGCCCAGCCCAAGTGTCACCACCACATCCATCCCTGCTCCAGCATGATAAACCCCACCACTTGGCCTCCTGGCATAATTACAGCTCTCTCTCTCTCTCTCTCTCTCTTTCTTTTTTCCAGGCAAAGTGCTAGTTCACTGTGCAATGGGAATCAGTCGATCTGCCACTCTCGTCCTCGCTTTCCTGATGATCTGTGAAGACATGTCCCTCGCTGAGGCAATTCAGACCGTGCGCTCACACAGAGGGATCTGCCCCAACTCTGGCTTCCTCCAGCAGCTTCGGGAGCTGGATCTCCAGTTACGAAGGGGGAAAGGCAGAGGAGCAGAGGGCTGTTAGTGCCCAGGGGACACGTCTCCGGGTACGGGACCGAGAGATGCTGCCCTCACCGAGGACAGTGCAAGGATGCTGTTGGGACTGCTCCATGGCCACACTGAGAAACTCCTTGGGAAACGGCTCAGCATGAGTAAGGTGGCAGGAGTTTGGTATTTATTTTTTGGATAAGCTCACTAATTGGAAAGAAAAATAAAGAAGGATTCAAACCAGCAGTTTCGCCCACCTGGGCCTGCTTTTTTAACTACCTGTTGGGCAGGGCACAGGGAGCAGTTGGGTTTTTGTGCAGAATTAAAAGGCAGCACAGTCAGCTTGAAAAAAGACTTTCTACTTGCTAATAGTTGCATTTATATGGCAAGAGGGAAAACGGCTGAACTTGTAAAAAGAAAAAGCAAGCCTGAGGTTTTTAAGCAAGTCTTTAACATTTCACATCCAGCTGGCATGAGGCGAGAGTTCAGGTTTTGGAAGCTGATGTGCTCCTTTGGTCTGATATGGTGACACAAGTCAGGATCCAACTTGGACCACGGGCTCTCTCCATTACAAGCCACAGAGGCTCTTGTTGGGACCTTCGCAAGCTCTTTTAGCTTCCAATCTAGGGCAAATACTCAGAACTTAAAATGTCCATGAAGCCCTCAGGAGCCGATACTGGAGGTCCCAGCCAGATGCTGCACCCTGGGGCCATGGCTATGGACAACCTGAGTGCTGGTGGGACGGAAGGACGGCAGGCATCCCCTTGCATGTGTGAAGCCAGGGGCAGGCTCAGGGGACACTGCTCACTGGTGCCAGACAGAAACATCCTCCTCTTTGGCTTGCAACCCCAGTGCTCCACATCACGCACTGCCCAAACTTCCCCGTTTTAACGGAAAGCCAGAACCTAGTGTCATCGTGTCAGAGCAAAAATGAGCAATGCCTCTAACAAATCCAAAGCAGCAGCTCTCCATTTCGATTACTCTTTTACGCCCAATTGGCCACATTTAATCTTGTGAAGAACTCGAAGCAGATATTTGCTTCAGTGCAATTAGAGCCACATTCAGAACATTGGCAAATGCAAACAATATAGAATTTCCACTTGATGGCAGATTAATTTGGTGTGATGTTTTCCCTTGAGAGGTCTTAAAGGTTTGCAGTTCTGAAAGTACCCTGCAGTTTGTATTTATAGCACTATGGATGTTGACTAGAAAGAGAAAAGCATATACTTGTTCTGAACTGAAGTTTCTTTTGCCTCCATACATTAAAAAAATTAACTGAGCATAGCACACTTCCACTGCATTTCTCATAATGCAATATGGAAACATGATTTCCCCGCAGAGCCTATAGAAAAATCCAGGTGGTGTTACCACTTTTATAAACATAGCAAGTAAAACACAAGCAATGCTATGGACTAATTTCCTCTCAGGGAACAGAGAGATGGGTCTTTCCTCCAGAAAGGGTCTCATCCTTTGAGACCAGAGTAAGCGGCCAGAAGGGAGTTCATAGCTAATGATGGAAAAATCAGTGAAGTTATAGCTTTCACAGGGCTCTTACTGGCTGCCACAGCAAGGAGATTAGATTTCAGTGAGCATGGTGGTTGAACCGCTCCTGGCACTTGGGTCTCCTCCATCTCCGTCCATCTGGGGATCATTTTTTATTGCAGAGCATGCTGAAGCTGTTTTGTGAGTAGTCTTTTCAGTTGCCTTACTAACCACTCCCTCCAACTCCCTGTAACTCAGCCTATGCCAAGCCAAATGGCGCTATATTAAAGGTTATATATGAAACAACGGTCCAAAATCTCTGTGTGTGGAGCCCATCAGGACAGGTCATAATTCCCAGCGAGCTGCAGATCTGGAAACATCTGTGGCTGCAAGGCGAAACTGGAAGTGAACAACTTTTCTCAGAGTGACCGAGTCTAAATTTACCCCAGCTGAGGCCCGATGGCCATGGAGGGACTCTTTCAGCTGGCCAGGGACGGCGTGACTTGAGGCTGGGAGCAGGGAGTTTGGCTGGAGCTGCAGCCCACCAGGAAAGGCAGGGCACTGGCAAAGCAGGACTGCTGGCTGGATGTCACTGCTACAGGTGTATAGTGGAGGCTTCCTCTTCAACAAGGGGTGGGGGGAACCCCACAACCAAAACCCCAACAAACAAACAGAAAAGAACAAGAGGTCAAAACACTGACCCAAAGACAATAAAGTAGCTAAATGACTCTAGGACATAAAATTCCTTTTCTAGAAGAGCCTTGGGCTGGTTCCAGCACTTTGCATCGCTGCAAAGGTCAGACAGTGGGAGGCAGGTCCCCTAGTCTCCCTGCAGCAGATGACAGTACCTGAGCTTCCCTCCCTCTGTGCCAGGGCTGAAGCCCCATGGAGGTGGCCTGGCAGGGGGACAGGGGCAGGCTCAGTAGTTGAGGACAACTAAACAGTCCTAATCTCTAACCCACACGTGTTGCACACTGAGATGGTTTTATTGCCCCTGTTCCTAGTTAGGCAAAAGTCTCTTAAAATTACAGCTGGAATCAAGACAAAGGAGATAAAACCAATAAATATTACTTCGCTAAATATTACCTACCAAAAGCAACGTCAGTTGAGATGGCAGGCAGGGTGGAAGGGATCAGAATGGCAGAATGGGACAACTTAATGGACAGAGCAGGGTCTATGCTGTCATCTTTTCCATGCCTACTTCTTACCCAGAACACAGCAAATGCTGAGGTTTATTTAAGAACTCCTATCCATTCCATGTGCTTATGAAGAAGAGGCCTCCAACCCTGTGGTGGAGCTAGTGTACTTCCCACACAGCAAGCCTGGAAGCAAGGATGGGCATCTTAGCCCCTTCTCACAGACAAGACACCTGGAATTTGCCTGAGCTGCCGCAGGATGTTTGGGGGAAAACAGAAGAGAATTGCTCTTCAGCCTCCAGAACTGGCACAAAAGCAGAAGAATGGTTTTCTCACATAAGATATCTTGCCTTCACCAGCTTTTCCTCCCAGACTTTCAGCAATGATAAATACACAGAATATTGCTGTGGGCATGTCTGTGCTGCGTTATTTATCCTTTGGATTTACACTTCGGGTTTTATTTGTAAAAGGAAAGTGGAGCCATAAATCTGCTCTGCAAAGAGCCAAGGGAAGAGAGGATAAAAATTTTCAACAAGTTGCACAGAAGGAGATGCTGCCAAGGACAGGTTTCCCATGGAAAGAAATGCCAGCCAGGATATTACCCAGGTACACACCACGTGTGGTGGTGACAGCTGAGTGTCAGCCCTTTTCTTGCAGGTGCATTGATTCATGCCTCCTTGGACAGGTAGCTTTGGGGTTGCTGCAGCAAGGATGACCCTCCTATGGGACCTTCTTAAGTCACAGGTTTTGCCCATTTTCTCTTACCAAAAAAATAATAACAAAAAAAATCTAAACTAGGACCAGAATAGGCCACAAAGCTAAAAAAATAAGCATGGCCAAGACTAGCTTGTCAGGGTTGAGTGACAAACCACTGGACGAGCCTAAGTTGGCCACATTCCAGAGTAACTATTTTGTTCATGGACTTCAGACACGGCACCCCAAGTAACATGCAGCCCCTGTAGGTGAGGATGGAGCCAGGCAGTCTCACAGGCAGACCCCCTGGTTCTGTGTTACACTGGCCAGTTCCACTGCAACTGGTGGCTCCCATTTGTGCTTTGACTTCAGTGCTCTCCACCGAGGCCAGTTGACTTTCTCTTGCACAACCCTGATGTCTAGATCAGATCTGCCCAGCTCCTGCCAGCCCCTCCAGAATTGCAAAGCCTTGTCAAGTCCACTTGCCAGATGTTTTCCTCCTCCCATTATTTTCCCATGTTTTGTGTTTTCCTGATAACAAGGCTGAGCTATGTGTTACTGTGGAGAGGGGCTTCAAGACAGCGTGTGCTTTGCAAATTTACTTCCCAGTCTGAGATTCAAAGAGTACATGCAGCTCCTGAAGCCAAGTCAAACAGGAATCTAGGGCCCGTGAGGCTTTCAACAGTTAAGTTTTCTTTAGGCTATAATTATTTTGCTTAGAAACTAGACCCTTGATCTGTTGCAGGAGGCTGCAGTTTAATAAAGTCAAACAATTTGCTCTTTGCAATGTACTATTTGTGGTACAAGTATCATCGAGTTATACTGCTCCCCCTCACCGCTGCCTCCTGGAACCTCGTCTGTTTATATACAGAAAGCACTCTCAGGAAACACTCCTAAAAATACCCAGCAATGTTAGCTGTGGATCTGGCTCTGTCTCTCCTCTTCCTGCCTCTGCCTCCCTAACATCCTTCTATCATCTTCATGCTCAACAAACCCAGCTGTTCAAGCAAACTTAATCCTGTCTCACCCTCTAAAAAACCTGTTCTACTCCTTCCTCCTCTGCCAGCAGCCATTCTCCACTCTGTCACAGAGGGTCTTCTATGATGCTGCCATGCCATGTCCCATCTTCATGTTTTCTCACTCGATCACAAAATTACAGTGATGCTCACATCATCTTTATCAAATCTTCGAGTACACCTACATGGCTCTGCCCACTTTTCAGACAGTAAGAAGGTGCCAAGTCAGGGAAAAAACTGCACCAGAAAAAGAATACCATCTTTTACTTTTCTTTATAAAGGGGCATTTGAAGACTGCAAAAGAAGATGCAGTACTCTTCACAGCCTATCTTTTGAAACCACTCTCAGATAAGCTACCCGGAGACAAAGCATCTCCCAATGGAAATGCCATTGCAAATAAAAATATTTTCACAGTAGTACAAACAGTAAATCTGCACAGCAAAAATCCAGCCAGCTGACAAAAACATTAGTTATTAAGCTTCAGGTAAGCAGGTCTGGGATTCAGCTCACACTTCTGACCTGTCTGTTGCCCAAGATGTGGCCAGAGCCTCCCCTCACAAAAACAAAACAACAAAAAAAAATCCCTTATCAAGGGATAGGGTCTTCCAGCTGCTGCAGTCAGATGGGGCTTGGTGCCAGTCATCCTCATCACCACAAAGATCTTCCAGTGCTTTCAGTAGGCACCCTGCACAGACCAAGATTCACAGCAGTGCAAAGGATCTCTGATCCTTCAGCCTGTTCACATATCATCAATGGACTTCAAAGTTTCTCTTCTGTACGTGCTCACCAGACAGACCCTAAAAACAAAAGCTCAACAACTCTGTGTTGTAGCAGACAAGATCTACCCCATGGTTATTCCCAATGTAAAACTCTTCTGAAAGGCAGTTGCTGCTCTACAAAGCCCCCTTCTATGAAAACAAAGCATCTAATTCATCTAATTCCTCCTGTTTCTGTAATAATTATAATTCATCAATTCATCTAATATTAAATATCAACAAGGAAACATTCACAAAAATTTATAACCAAAATGATTTGTCAAAGCCCTTAAGATTGCTTTTGGACGACCAACAGTTCTCAGACAAATATTCCCCAAACCCAAGAAGCACAGAGCTGTAAGAAGTGAGACAGCGATAATTTTTGCACCAAACCCATTTAGGTTCCTTACAATAAATAAATAAATAAGTAAATCATCTTTTTGCAAAAACCCCACCCATCACTGGAGAACCATTAGCCAGCGAAGAGTGAGCAAGGAATTATTTGCTCAGCTCTGGTGACAATTGGCTGTTACTGGAGTTATTCTGACACATTGTTTTGGAGAACATCTGTTTCCACTCTGACTCCTTTAACTTTCAGATGTGAAAAACAAAAGCTCATTTTCATGCCATGTCTCCCATCTTCAGTTGGCAACAGTTGCGTGATTATGAAGTTATTGTTATGCTGGATGATCTGTTTGTCAGTTTATATTTTCCTATCATATCTATTTTTAGCTGCTCATTAGTATTACTTGGAGCCTCTCCTATAAATCTTAAACATTTATAGCACATCTCGACAATTCATCAAATGGAGCCAACCTCCAAGGAAAGGAAACCCAAACCACTTCCCCCTGCTCAGCTGAATGAGATTCAGATCCTTGTCTTTTAAACTTCAAACTCAACATTTTCCCATCTGCTCTTTATACACAACAGCCCTTTTGCAGCGCACCAATATTTTATTCTCCATTCATAACTTTTTACTTCCCTCCAGAGGTTTCCTGATGCTTTTGGTCTGCTGGACTCATAGAAGACTCGGATTTTGGAGGGTTTCCCCCCCCACACTCCATTGAAGGGGAAAAATAATCATTCAGCAATGAATGGCCACTTTTCATTACTCATTCACAAGAGAGACACAGCAGGATCCCAGGGCTGGACTCAAAGACACTTTTCTTTGCCGTTCTCACAAGGGGAAAACAGCATTTTATCAGAGACTATTCAAACTTGGGATATTTGGAAAATTGAATTTACTTTTTACTCTCTGTTCTGTTCATTGACTTGCATCTCTACTCCTCTGTCTGTGTAACTATCAATCAGCTGCACAATCTTTGCCACTACAACTGGTACCTGGAGGTACCAGGACACGCAATTTGGCCAGGTTGCCCACACAGGGAACATTTCTAAAGGTTTCAGTCTATAATGGCTGACGACAAGAGGATTTCAAGAAATAATAATAACCAGAAGATGTTGCCTGGCCAAGAATTTTGCAGAAGAAAAATCTCCACTTGTGAAGAAATGCCCCTCCTGGGCAGCCAGGAGACACCATGCAGCAGCTCCCGGCCAATGGGACTGAATACTGCTCTTTTCTTCCTCCTCCTCTTCTTCTTCCTCAGCTCTTCTGGGGAAACTTCTTGCACACTCTGCACATTTGAAGGCAAAGCAACACATTTCTCAGGTGTCACTGTTAATTGTCTGTGAGTAATTAGCTGATATCCGACTGGAACACAACTGATTAACAGTCAGCCTGGCCATCTTTTTCATTTCCGACATATTTGGATTAATCAAAGGAGACATCATATAACAAGAAATGAAAACTGTAGCAAGGAAAACAGTTCTGGCATGTGCGTTTGTCTTGCAGAGTGGCTTTAATTTAAGCAGCTCATCCCATCAGGCAGAATAGCTTTATGTTGCTTTGCAGGGAGTTGGGAAGTGCTCAGGAGAAGGTAGTAAGAGCAAGGAGTATTTAGATCTTTACAACCAAAGTTGCTTTCCATCGATTCACACAATTCTTCAATTCACCTGACGTGTTTTCCTACTATCAATTGTCATGGAAGAGTGAAAAAATAAAAATCTTAGTTTAGACTCAGCGTGGTTACACCCTGATTTTACCATTCCTATAAACTCCAGCAAGTCCTTCAGTTTCTAACCCATCCTGCTTCACACCAAACATACCTCAACTTACCTGCACCTATCCCAGATCCTTTTGGTCAGATGTCAAGTATCAGTTCCATAGCAGTCCATCCGGCCAGTCACCCAAAAGAATTTCAGCAGGCAAATACTAGTATATCTTTTTCAGGCTGGTCATGTTGACAACAGTCATCCCAAAGCTCAGGAATGCCTGCCTGCCAATAAAGGTGTTATTTTGCTAAAAAATAAAGAAATATGTTTTGGGCTACTTGGAATAAAGCTTCTGGGAGGCTAAAAATTCTGTATATGCTAGTAGTTATCCCATGCAATGTACTGCAAGAGCACGGGAGTGCTGTGATTGCACTGGCAGAATATCACACCGCAGAATATCAGCTCACAATGTGAAACAGGCATTTTGAAAAGAAAAAAAAAAAAAAGGCAAGCAAACTGTGCAGGCACAATAACTCACGGAGATGAGAGATTGCAGCAGCAAACCCAAGCAAATCCAAGAAAGCATGATCATATCAGGATCCCCTCCCCACCCCAACCATTTTTCCCATGAAAAGAAGTATGCCAAATCCCTTACAATTCTTTCAAATTAAAACGTAAGATTAAACTGAAGATTGACACAAAGTACAAGGTTCAAATTTTATCCAGATTTCCCTTAGCACTACAGGGACTACACTTACAGACCTTGAATCTTACAGTTTATTATGGTAATAGTAACCTTGGACCCAGAATCACAGCTAGACTCAGACACGCATACGAATCACCCCTGTATCTACCTAAGCAAGAACTGTATTTCTGCCAGCCCCAGATGTTCAGAACACCTGTATCACACACACACACCCCTTTCCCCAGTGTGAGAATGTCTTCATAAAGCACGGGATTTTATTATTGTTATTATTTGTCTTAAGGTTCATTGTTTTCATTATTTTCTTGACAAGGGCAATAAACTTGTATTCCTCCTCCTCCTTTTCCCTGCCAAGGAAAGCTGAGATTCTCTGGTAGATTGAGGAGCACGTACCATGTTATGAGATATGGAAAAAGCTACGAGAGCCAGAGTACTGCCACCTGGTACATCACGGCCACGGCCTCGGGCTAAAGCAGCTGGGACCACATGCTGTTTCATTTACTTGGCTATGCCTTAGAACGAGCAGTGCCAGGGAAAGATGTATATACATAGATATATATTACAGCATCATCAACATCCATGACATTGGGACATTTAACAAACCTCTGAGCTCACCAGCAGCTCCAAGCCCTGCTCTGTCGGTTTTGGGAAGGAGCAGCCTCTCTGTGAGCCGTCAGTCACGCTAAGATCAGTACTCAAAACTAAGATGATTCCCACCAGAAAGTGGAAATTTGACCAGGCCCTGTGTTATCACATACAAACTGATGGAAGAAATCTGTTTCTCAATTTGAAAGGGATCATTTCTTAACAGAGCCATAACCAATCGATTTATTTATTTATTTAACATCTGGGAAGCTCATATAATAATAGGATTTATACAAGGTTTTAGTCTTTCAAAGGAAGATTTAGCTACGTTAGCCCATAAGATGCTTGGATTGCCCAATTTTGCAGCCATCCTTTTAGCAGTGTTATACACACATACCCAGTTCGGCTACAAACACAGGGAGAAAGTTGCGTGTCACTAAAAAGTAAAGGTTACAAGATGATCCACTGCATAGTGCAAAGGAAAAAACATCATTATTTGTTTTTGCAACTAATGGTATAAATATTTCATAACATGAAGAAACATAGCTCAGAAAACACTTGCAATCCACACTTAACACTAGAGCAGGATGCAAGAGATGGTCCCCAGCTGAGACCACAAGGTGTGTGCCAAGCTGCCATCCCTCTCTGCTTGCCTTTAGACCTTCCTCAGATGCTGCTGCTCACCACCATGGGGACAGAGGGATGCTTTGGCCCTGAGAACAACTGCTGCATGACCACGGGTGGCTAAACAGGGAGAGGAGAAGGGGACAGGACATGGCAGGGATCGCAGAAGGACAGAGACCCCGAGTCACTCCCATGAGCCAAAGCTCATCTCACCCAAGGATCCTGGTGATGCTTCACACAGGTTGTTTCTCACAAACATTAATACGGGCTTGAGGTTTTCACTGCTCTGTCATGGCTGCCCAAAGGATTTAGTGTTCAGGCTGAAGACTTTTAGTAATTTCTGCCACAGCAGCACAGCAGGGCTCTGGGGACACTGACGGTATTTATAGCAGCCTGAAAATCGTACCTCTTCTCACCAGCTGAACCAGTTCCCTGAGCTGAATGCTGCAGCTAATTGAGAGAAGACTGTCGTACACCATCAGCTAAATTTACTGCTGGTCCTCAAGATCAGGTTGTGCTGCTGCATTGTGACAGCAGTGTCTAAGGGGAGGTCATCTTCATTTCTAAATTTTCCCTCTAGGAAAAAGAGTTTCTTCTGCATCTGCACTGCTCGGCTGCTATTTATAGGCTTGAACCCAGTGATGTAATCTTCCTTTTTGTTTCCAAGGAAACAATATTTGATGTATTCCACTTTCAAGTTTTTCTTCCTTTAGGATTTTCCCCCACCCTGCTCTCTCCCTCCCTTTTTAAAGAGATAAGTCAATAGGTAAAACCTGTACTTACTTATCTCTGGCGTGCAGCATAGTTCTCTCTCTCTCTAAAACCAGGCTTCTTCCTATCACTATAAAATTCAAGACACTTCAAAAATAAGCTTAGCAGCAATTTTATGCACTGTTTATACATATTACTTTTCTGATAGTAAATGAGCTATAATTGCAATAGGCAGCAACTCCTGTTGATAGCTCAATTTTCTCAAACACGTCTCAGCCCCAAGCCCTCCCAAGTCCCAGAAACATTTTTTAAAATCCTCTCACTGACCACCCATCCAGCTTTCCCACGGTTTTAATCCTCAAGCCCAGGCTCCTGAGGGCCAGTCCTGTCCCCTGGCACTCCCTTTCTGGTGGCAGGGCATCTCCTGACACCTCTCTGCACACTTCTCTCTGGCATAGGGCATTTTCCTCAGGTCTGTTGTGACCGAGATCGTTTTCATTCACATGAAAATCCTCTACATGAATGTTCTTTTAAAACAATTGGCTGTCACTTCACTGTCTGTAAATTAGGAAAATCAGGGGATTGAATCCATAATTCATACTGAAATCAGCATCTGTAGCAGCTGGAATAAAGTGTGCTGAATTGGTTCTTGGAGAAATGCAACTGCTGTGGAGTCTTAATGGAAAAGCAATGGGTCAAGTTAAAAGCTTTCCTTAAAATCCTCGGTGCTAGTGTGTTTATATGGATGAGTTAAAAGCTGTGGGAGAGACTGGCTGGTTTCACAAAAAGAGATTATTTTAACACTGCATAAAAATTAGGAGTAGCAATGCTCATAAACGTAGCTGATTAATTCTGACTGGGAAACACACACTCATTTGTTACTCTCCCACCTTGTGCCTCTGATATAAAGCAATAAGTAAACTCAGCTGATGATCTATGTACAATGAAGCTACAGACAGAATTATTTTTTTTTTAGAATTACCCATTTTGGAACATAAACAGGCAGGTAAAATCACAACCTAAATGAGACCAAGAACACTCGGTAAGAGTTTGTGCGGTGAAGAGGAAAAAACGTGATAAAGCATATGCTGGATATACAGTCAGCAAATTTTGTGTTATCAAAGAAACTATCAAAGTGAACATGGAAATTATCTGCAGCCAACATCTTCCATTTTGGGTCATAGGGGTTGTAAATGAGCATCCATCTATTCTTGTGTCAGGTCCAAGAAAGGCCAGGCTCTTTTTTGAGGTATCTGATCTTGAATCAGAAGCTCCAAATCATTCCACAAATCTCTGACTTGGCAACAGCAAGGAACATGGGATGGGAAGATTTACATGATCTAGACCTCTGCCAACATCTCTGGATCCTTTTCAAAAATTCACCACAATTTTTCCTCAAAACCCTAAAATAAGAGGTTCCCACACTGCAATTCTACTCAAAACTGCTCCAGGAAATCACTTCTCTCCTTCTGCCACCTCAAAAGCATTCGTAGTCAGTTTTCTCCCAGAGGATCACAGTTGTTATCAAGCCTTTGTATCTCCCAGTCCTATCATGACTTAATGACTTGACAACACAGTCTCCTTCCTAGTGGTTACTCGGTCTCCTGAACAACCTCAGCAAGAAATCACATTTGACAGGAAAGGGAACAGTAGCAAGCTTCAAGTGTTAGTCACTGGGTTTTGTTAGGTTATTCCTGAAGTAAAACACTTCTGGTAGCTGAAGTGCAGAGCCCATTTCATGGTCTGACAATGCATTGCTTTAGAGATTGTGGCTCTGTAAACAAAGAGGTTTATCAAGTTTGTTTGCTTCACAAAGACACTCCTTGGCACTGGACAGGTCCAATTGGGTCTCAGTAAATCAAATGCTTATTTGATGTCAGTGAAACTAAGATGCAACTGCTGTTTTGCTCAAGGTTGTCAGAAAGCTTTTCAGTAATCACTGTCAGCCAGAATAGATGCTCCATTGTTCTTCTTTCCTGCTGCAAGGGGGGAAAAAAACAGCAGCTTGCTCTTCCTCAATAATTCCCTCATATTTCATTTTTAATCTCTTAAGCAAATTACAAGTGAAGACCTTTGATGTATGCGCCAGCCAAACTCATTCATTTCTCAGTACTTGCTGGACTAGAGAGGATCTCCCGTTCTTATGCGTGTGGATGATAATAACAACTTCAAAGCCCCCAGGCATGTGTTAGCTTTCCCTGATTTCCTTTCTAAGTATGTGTTTCATGGGCCAAGTCCAGTTAAGACCCATAAACAGCTGCACTTGAATGCCATCTATTAAGGCAGTCTTGCTATCTCTCACAGTATAACAACTCTATTTCTACTTCACAGAACTACTCGGTCTGGCTTTTGTATTTTTCCTGAAATGGAGTACCTCATTTCCAGCATTTATGGTGTTCTCAACTTAAAAGAGTCTGGAACCTGATCAAACTTGGAGCAAAAAGCTATTAAAAGGCATTTGCCCTGAGGTGGTAAGGGGCATTCCTGGTGGATTACAAGGCATTGTTTTGCTGTTGTGGGGTTTTATGACATGAAGTGTACTTGATTACTTATAGGAGGATGGTAGGTCGTAGCCATATGGTACCAGAGGACCAGATGTTCCCAGTACGGCAGAACAGCTGCACCTGAACAGTGGCTGGGCAAGTTTCCCCAAGCCTGCGTAGGAAAAAATGAAAAGGGGACATGTTTCAAACCAGTTAATGTTGTAAGTTATAGTTATCATCATTATTTAGTCTGTTGAACTCATTATCAGAACATTTGGAGGCAAAGAGCATAGAAGAGTTAAAGAGAATATCAGATAGTCACATAAATAAGAAAAACCACCACCAGAGAGAATTTACATTGGAAGAAAAGAAATAGCTTTGGAAAAGCTGTAAAACTTCATGCTCCAGGCTTCCAGCCAAGCTTTATCTAAGGAGGTGGAGTGGGGAGATAAAACAGATTTTCTGTGGGGCAGAAAATTTATCCCATAAGTGGGGAGCACAGATTTCACATACTTTCCTTTAAGGCATTTGTCACTGACCAGGGTCAGTGGTACAGACACAGGACTAGGGACACCAGCATGGCAACCCTGGCGTTGCTCTGCCTGCACCCCCAGCAAGCCAGAAGCCTGTACCAAGAGGACAGAAAACATCCATCCAGTTTCTGGCTCTCAGCTCTATTTAAGTCTAGATTTGGCAATCAATATAACATGAGATTACTCTGATGTGAAACCTACTCTCAGCATGTCTGGACAAAACTTTCTGATCAGTGTTACGTACCAAGTATCTATTATTTTTGTTTGTTTTTTAAATCTTGCTATGCTTCAGGAATAGGTTGAACCACACATTTCTGGAATCTCTGCAGCAATGTTATCAAGGATATAGAGAAGCAGAAGAAAAAAAACTTCTTCTCCCAATGGACAGTAAGAGTGGCAGTTTCCCACTGTGTCATCAACAGACCCTAAGTGTGATACTGTGGTATCTCAGGGACAAAGCCATCTTAAATTTTGGCAATACCATTTTTTCTGTAGGGCAGTTTAAATACTACGACCAACTGCAAGTGCTTGATTTCTGGATCTCAGGAGCACCTCAGGATGCCCTGCACAGCACTGCACGATGTACTCACTGGTAGGATTTCCCTGGTAGGTGCTCTCCTTAACAGGGCTTCCTCTTAGACCTGACTGAGAAACACGGGGGCAAGGAGTTTGGGGCCCCAGACACTTCCTGTTCCCAGCATTCTTCAGGAAAGGGAGGTTACAAGAAGGCCCTCATCCCTTATTTTCCACATTACTGTGCCTTGGGATCTATACTCCATTTCAACACAAATCTCCCAGAATGTTGTGGGGTTTTTTTTTCTGCTGACAGCGAGAGAAAAAGCAGAACAGTGAACAAAACGCCTTTCAGAGCCCTGGCCCCAGCCTCCCCTTCACAAGCCCAGGGAACCTCCTTCAGGACCGGGGTCCTTCCTTCCTAGCCCCAAGGGATCTTCATCTCCAGCCTCAAATACTGTCTTACAAACACAGCCATTACTGCCAGGCTATTAGCCCTGTCAGAGATGTAGCAAGAGACACACCAGTCAGTAAATTTGACTCCTACCAGGTCAAATCAAGTTACCCTCCTGACAATACTGCCTAAAAAGCTCATAAAACAGAATTTCTACCTGTTACGCTACTTGGACAAACAACATCAACTCTTATCTACAAGAACACTTGTTTATTGCCTAAAAAAAAGCCCACATAAAAAGTAATATACCATGAGTCTTATCATTTCTGATGGATCTTTCAGTTCCTCCTATTTTCAGAATTTCAGAAATGCTCCTAAAGTGTTGACTTAAAACCTTCAGACACTGAAATCCTTGCCTTGTTAAGCAAAGCTGCCCCTTTGATATCATTTGCAGAATGGTCTCACAAGTCAACATAATTCTGATTCTGCTGCTGACAGAAGCTCCACAACCGACGTCCAGCTGAAATGAAGCAACAAACACAACAGATAAAGCTTATTAAAGAATCGAAGAAAACTCTGAATATATCGACAAAATATAAGCACAGCACCAATATTTTCAGGTAACCCTTAACTAGAAGATGAAGAGAGAAGAACAACCTCAAGCTCACACGGTAGGTTACACAGGGCAGTAACTGTCCTTTTTGTTTTATGGGTCTGCAACGCCTGCCTCAGCAGAGCCCCAACCTTTGATGGGGGCCATTAAGCCAAACTTCAGTAAAAAGAGAAATTAAACAAGTAACACCCAGCTAGATGCTCACGCTCACGAGGTATTGTCAAAAGAGTTTTATGCAGTGCTGCTCAAAGGCCAGTTGACTTCAGCAAGAATCAAGGGCACGCAGCATTTTGCAAGGAGGGGGCACAGATATTCAAACCATTTCTCTCTATCTGCAATAATCAAAACAAGTTACAGCCAGGCTGCAGCTATATGTCTAGTTTGAAGACTGCTTGTCTGTGCAAGGGAGAACCATCTGGATTTACTTTACAGTTAACTTTAAAATATATATATATATAAGGTTTCTTAACTTTTGCCAAACAACTGGAAACATAATGGTTTCTGCATGCTGTTAGCATCTCAGTACAGCTGCAAACGTCCATTAGGACAATCTTATATAATTATATACTTATTCTTCCCATGCAATTGTTAAAAACCCAGCTTTTCCAAATAATAGCAAGTTTTGTAAGAAAGAGGAAATCTTCCGTCCAGTCCACCAGGTTGGAATTGGGGAGGGAAGTCTTCTAAAGCAGAACTTTACCCAAAGTTTTTATTTTAAACTAACATGAAATTTTCAAGACTTAGAAAACAGAGTGTCAGATTTTTCCAACTGTACCTCTCGTGTGGTCTGGCCAGAAATCTATCATTTTTCTCCCTTCTTTTCTTTGCCCAGTGTTTGTGGAAGAAATTCAGTCCTTCTAAGATTATTTTTTTTAAAAAAAAAAAAAAGCTTTGGGTTTTTTCCCCTTTCCCAGCCCTCCCCCTGAATGGGACTCGAGCTCTCAACCTTCCCACAGCTCTATACACTGTGCCACAGAAACTGCCACCTTTGAAGCTGGTCAGTGGCATTTTTTTGGGGGCCAGTGTTGCTCATTCTGCTTGGATGTCATCCTTTTTCCCACCTAAGCCTTTCAATCTTCAATCTAGAATATCAGCTCTCCAGGCTAGAAATTGCCTTGCATCTGAACAGTGCCTGGTGCTGTTTCTTGGTTGGCCCTTCGACGCTTTCAGAATACACGTGAAAAATAAAGGGATAGTGAATTTTGCCCAGGGTCATGCTCTGGGGCTGGTGCAGTCGCTTTGCTAAGACAGGCACGTGGGGCCAGCGGGTGACTGGTCACAAAAGCCAACCAGCAGCAGCAGGAACCTGCCTGCTGAAGAAGAGCAGGCTGGACACACGCAAGGATCTGGGAAGGGGGAGGAATCTGCACGTCAAAAGCACCATCACCAGCTCAGCCAAGATTTTCAGAAGTTACCAATAACAGGGCAAACATCTGCTTCTAGGAGCCCAAGGCAACCACCATTCAGCTTTCCAGAGGGCAGGTGCTCACCTCTTCCAAAATAACAGCCTTCCTGCTGTGTTCCCCATGTGTCCAGGCTCCAAAGCTCCAAAGTCATTGGCCACTCTCAAAACATCTCAGCAGCTAGTGATTTTTTTTTTTTTTTTTTTGCTTAACAAAAGCAAAACTAATGGAAAAGCACACAACTGGTCCCAAAAATAGAACATTTTTCCAGGAGGTGAACGATCCCTCACTACACGTTCTTGGGACCCTACAGAGAGCAGGGCACGAGGGCTCGGATTGTTTTGACAGCCAGGCAGACAAACAAATACTTCTGTTTCAGCTTAATATTCCCGGAACTCAAAATGCCTGCCTGAAAAAAACCACCAGCACAAAAGATTGCCATGCCATCAGTGTGACATCAGAAAGATGACCTCGGGGAGTGACAGCCCAAAAGGAGCAGCAGACCATCCCCACTGTCCAACCCCATGCCGTGCCAACCCGGGGTGTGCAGACCTTCCATCCCACACCTTGCAGAGCAGCCTCCCCTCGCCAGCACTGCCCCTCTGCTGTATCAGCTCACCCATATCCCCCCACACTGGGTCACCTGCCGGGATAAAAATAAAACAACCGCTGCTAGTTTCAATTCTAGAGGGTCTGTATCTCCTCCTCCACAAAGCTTCTCTGTTATCAGTATAGAATTAATTCGCACAACAACCTTCCAAGGTAACTTAGGAGGAACAGCAGGTTTCTAACATCTAAGCTCTTTCTCATTTTAAGAGAAACTATCTGAATAATTGGCAGGGAGGAGCTTGGCTGCTCCGTAACATAGAAACTTGGCCAGAGTGATGCTGTTTGCATGGAACAGCAGCAGAGCCAATGCCCAGAACTTGAACTGGAACTGTTTGCTATTACTTCACCTCTGTAATGCAGTATCAGCCACGGGCCATGACCCAATCTGGTCCTGGACCTTCTAGGATGAACTTTTAAACAGACAAGGGATGACAAAGGTGGTTGAAAGGGCTTGAAGTAACATTAGAAATAACTGACATAAGTCAGGAGCTTGGGTCCCACTGAAAATTAACAGCACCTATTGTAAGACTTGGACACTTTGCAAAAAAAGCACTTGGACAACCTGAAACTTTGGTCAAGCGCAGGCATCTGCCTTCACAGAAGGATGTTCTGTTCTTGCAGGAGATGAAAAGAGTCCCACAGTGGGTAAACATCAACAACTGGCTGCTTTTTGCATGCACTAGGGTCAGAGTAGGGAGCACCTGTGAACCAGAAAGACAGGCAAGCAGGGCATGCAGGATTGCTCAGAGAGATCATTGCCGAGATGGTCATCTCAACAGAAGGGGCAAGGAGGCCCCAAAAGGCAGGTGTAGGGACCAATGGGCTACTTTCCAGTATCAGGCACTTGTCCTGACTGGTCTCTTTGCCTCCCTGGTACAAGGCGACAGATCTGAACAATTTTCCCTGAGAACTATCAATACTCATCTGAGAGCTGGAGCTTCTTATGCCATTGCAAGCCTGATATCAAAAATATTATTTTTGATATCAGGATTGCAATGACATAAGATATCAATAAAATCATAAGATATAAATAAAATATTATTTTTGATATCACCAAAATCCTATTACTCCTAATCAAGTTGTCTGAGCTGGCAGCTCTCAGGCACAGTTTGCTGCAGAACCAGTGCTTGGGGAGAGGGTATTGTGTACCAGCTCCTCACTCCTGACCACTTATCCCTTCAGCAGACAGCCTGGGCCATGAAGGTCACCACTCCCACAGGGCACAGAGTGCTGGTGCAGAGGAGGTGGGGGTCTGACAGCAGAAAGCCCAGATTTGATCCTTGATGAATCTGGCCATGGCTTACAACAAAATGTTTTAGACTTTCTGCACTAGGAATGCATTGAGCTTTTCAGGAGAGCTTTTTAGCGAAGTAGGGAGTTTTTCAAAGGTTGGAGAGTGTATGTCCACCTCTTTTTTTGCTGAGCTGTCCCCATGTTCCCAGAGCTGAGCAGGGCTGAGCACCACCACAACATTTTGTCAGCAGAGAAAGGCAATTTCAGAAGTCAGGTGGATACTGAGAGCGGCAGCGCTGGAGAAAACCAAGACAGTGGGTAGGGGAAGGCAGCATCCTGGTGGTGCACAGGTATCTGAAGGGCAGCTACAGGAGAGATAGGGAGGGACTCTTGATCAGGGAGGGGAGTGATAGGATGAGGGGTAACAGTTTTAAACTGAAAGAGGGGAGATTTAGATTAGATATTGGAAACAAATTCTTTCCTGTGAGCGTGGTGAGACACTGGAACAGGTTGCCCAGAGAAGCTGTGGCTGCCCCATCTCTGGAGGGGTTCAAGGCCAGGCAGGATGGGGCTTGGAGCAACCTGGTCTGGTGGGAAGTGTCCCTGCCCACGCCGGGGGCATTGGAACCCGGTGATCTTTAAGGTCCCTTCCAACTCTAACCATTCTATGAAGAGATGATCTTGTCAGGATGCCACCTCTCCCATTGCCCCTTGTGCCAGTGCCAAATCATTTGTGCAAAGCATGACAGAGAGCAGCAGCACAATGTTGGTAACCCACACAGCATTGGGCTTGACAAGGGGATAAGAAGATAAAAGATGAGTTTTGTTTTATTATAGTCGACATCCCGGCATCACATTATCTCAGTCATACCGAGGGTAGGTAGCTAAATTGCCAGGTTTAATGTTTCAGGTCACATCAGGGAATAGTTTTGCCAGCAGATGTAAAGATCGTCCTTTGGAGTGGGTAGCACTCAAGGTCAGAGTCAGCAAATCCTCCTCTAAAAATAGACTCCAGTTGTAAAGTTGGTAAGATTTCTTTTGTGGGTTCTGCCGCACTTCACGGGACCCAGCTACCCTGAGCAGCGACCTAAGGTTACAGGTAAGGCTAGGCAACATACCTTTTCTGCTGTACTTCTCCTGCTCCTTTGCTTCCTTTTATAGCCAAGATCAGGAAACCAGGGAGGGGACTGAGAGCTGGCAAACTTTCTAAAGCACCTGATAACTTCATAAACTTGTTCAGAGGAGAAAAAAAAAAAAAAAAAAAGAGTTTTAAACTATTGCAGAGCCAGAGATGTTTTGAAAGTATAATTTTACAATTTTTTAAAAACCAAATTGGTCATGTTACAGAAATTACTTTATGAAATAGCAAGTTAGATGCCAAAACTGTATTTATCTTAGAGATAATTTTGTTTTAAAATTTAGGGGGGAAAAAAAAGCAATTTTTCAAGCTATTGTGACATCTGTCCCAGAATATTTTGCTTATTCTTTGATAATTGCTCCACCCTCCAGGCAAATCTAACTTTTACAATTGAATTACAGTTCTCTCCGATGATGCTGTGGTTTAAGTTTCTTTGTGCATTCTCATAATATTTAATGAAATCTCAGCTTAATCTGTTTTAAATTAACCGGTTCAGTCAACAATAAAGAATAAGGGCAAAAATAAGTTTTTAAAAAGTCATCAGTGGCTTAGAAATTCGTTGAAATAGCTGGTTAGTTTTGAATATTCACAGCAGGAGGGTCTGGGAAATAATTGCTGTGATTCTTCTGGCTTTAAACTGTTTTAAGGCATTGGGTGAACTATTTTACAGTCCCTGAATGTTTCAAGCATAAGAATGCAGAGGTAAAATAAAGTAACTGAAGTAAATGACAGTTTTTGGTGAAGACCAGGAGAGGAATAAGGAGCACGGGATTGTATTATTCTTCACTGCAGTATTCTGCAGGTACCCCAGGGATCCAGATTTCTAAGTGTACAACACTTGGCTTAATTCTTTTAAGGCTCTTTTAGAGAAAGATTTCTTTGGAGAAGGACTTACTCCTCCTCTCTACCAAGAAATATTTGCATAAAATTATTTTTTCTGGTCTGGTATTAGGGAACAAAACCACCCAAGGAGCCTGTAGAGCACCGCACCCCATCCCAGCACCCTGGGGTGCTGCAAGAGCCAGGCTACAAGGGAAGGACACGGCTCCTCATGGCTATTGCCAGCGTTTGGAGTTCCAGGGAAACGTAATAGGGATAGCATATCGGGGAGCACCGGTTCAAATTAATTTAGTTAAATCATTTGACAAAGCAAGCTTTTGTTACTGCAGTTAACTAGCTCCCAGCTCAACCCATGCATGAGCTTTTCAAGTCACAAAAAGCTTAGAAACCAAAGCACTGTTTAGCCTCCTCCCGAGTGCAAACACTGCGCCCCAGACAGCACGTGCATTGCCTTCTGCAAGGAGAACTTTCCAGTTTATAAAACAGCCCTCTGCTTAGTCATACTCAAAAAGGGTAAGTACTTTTTCACCCTGAAGGGAGGTATGTACCTGGCACGCTGGCTGGAAATGGGAGAACAAAACATTTCTTAAGAATTCAGGAACTTGCTCAATAGGTCCGCTCTCATTCTTTCTGAAGACCCTCAGTCATTAGAGCTGATTTTTGTCTGCCTTCAGCACTGAGAGAGTGCTTCCCTGGAGACAGGTCAGTAAACTGGATTCAAGCCTTTTACACATTTTTTTGACAGTGTATGAGAACTGGTATTCTCCATCCTTACCTTCTCTCAGATAAGGAGGTTCCCTCTCTTGGGAACACACTCGCTACAGATACCATTTTTCCATGAAGGTCTGATCTATGGTAGTTATTAAACTGAAAGAAGTAATAAAAAAAAAAAGTAATACTTTCGCAGTTGTCTGGAAGCCAAGAAGGTCTCAGGTTTGGACCTCCTGGAGGATAGAGGTCCTCTGATTTCAGTGGTGTTGAACTGTACCCAAAAAATAAAAACATTCAAGTAAGTCATCTCTCCATACAACATCAGAAAAGAAAATGGGAATAATTTCTCAGTAACAAGCACTTCTCATGCACAAAAATGATTTTGTAATCATAATTACAGGTTGTGGTTTTTTCTCCTTTATTGTTCTTCTTTCAAATTCAGTGTTCATAGCAGTAGATGAATTCAGCCTCCAGACTTAAGGGTCAAACCACTAACTAGTTTCAAGGGCACCATGGTTATCTCCTGCTGCACTGGTGTGGGCATAAGGTCTACTAGAAATGTCATTACTTCCAGTAATGACTTCTCAAGAAAGGACCAGAGCTGACAGGTAGGCAGACTGCTTTGGTTATTTCTTTCCCCTCCCTTGGCATCTTGAAAAAAAGACCCAAAACCTTAAGACATCACACCTCCACTCCTTTTTCAGAACTGTCATCAGGAAAGAGGTAGGAAGCAAACTCTGAAAGCATCAAAACAAGAATAAGATTAAAATCTGCCTCTGCATTTACAAATAGGTTATATACTTAGGTGTTAGCTGGATGCTGAAAATCTTCAATTCCCCCCTAAACCAGAACTTGTGATTGCTTGGTATTTTCATGGAGAAGTATCTTTTAGGCAACTCTGAGTACAAAACAGAGGAGGGTCCACTCGTGCACACCGAATTAAATTTAATAAACCTATCATCAAAAGCCCCAGCAGCACAGGTGATTGATGTCATATGGGCTGGGAGAGCTCCCAAGAGCAGGAAACATGGGTGGTAAAGAATTTCAGCTATTCTGCTATATAAATATGGACTCAAGCAGGCATTAGGGTAAGGAAGCACCGTGCCCTGTGTCAGGCAGGACAGAATAGCTAAAACAGGATTACAGCGCTCCTTCTGAAGGAAGGAGCACAGAAAATTGTCTTCTGTCTCCATTTTTCTTCCCACCTTTTATTTGTTTAGACTCTCTCATTGCTTGTTTGTATCAACACCAGGGGGCTCTGACCTTTCTGGGGATCTGTAGCTCCAGGCACACTAACACAGCCATGAATTGGCAGAGTGATAGAGAAACCCCCCCGGGTCAGAGAGGGGGGCAGAAAGGAAGGGGAGAGGGTACACAGGTCCTTGCAAAGAACAAAGGCAAATGCAATCCTTGTCTGTGCACGTTGGCTTTCTTTTCCCCTTTTTTGTTTAAAAAATAATAATAATTAAAAAAAAATCTCTACAGCTGACTTGGATCTTAACTCCCAGGCATAAATCTCACCAAATTGTTTGCATCTTTATACGCAGCACTAAGGCTCGCACAGCATCTTGAGCCAAAAACACTAAGCAGCATAGTATTCTGTTATGCAGATAATGACTTAGGGCTTTTGGCCTCAAAGAATTGAGGAACTTCCATCACATCTGGAAAACCAGCATTAGAAACGGACACACCAGCACCAAAGCACTGATGTCCACCTCCAGAAATGAACCTCAACTTCCCACCCCACCACCTGTGAGATTACCAAACTGCAGGGCTCATGACTGATGTTTCCAAAAGCATTAGCTAACCCCCAACAAATTTTGGGGTAGAGGAGGCACATACTCTCCAGTTGAATAAATTAAAAAATGAGCCACTATAGTCAGTGACCTCCCAAGGCTTTCCTGGAAATTTTGGCTTAATTTGAGTAGTTCAAGGGACCCAGAACAAGGTGCAGAAAGGAAATCTTCCACTGCCCTATTACTGCTCCAGCCACCAGACCGTGTTCTCTCTCTGAATTAAAAGCAGATAGACTGGCAGATTTCCCTCCTCCTCCCCCCCTAAACCTTGCACTTTCTTTCCTCCCTCCCCGTTTTGTTAAAAATAAAATAAAAAAGCTGAAGAGCTCCATAAGCAATTCCATTTGGCAGCTGTAGAGTGGATAGTGAACATAAAGAAGAGATTCCTTTGCTGTGCCTAATGCATGCTGCTTATCCAAATTAGCCACACAATTACTTCTATCAATGCAAAAGTAGTTTAATGTTTTTTTCTAGTGCACAGCACTTGAGAACGACTTAAAATGCAGTGTAATTTGCCATAGTGTATGTCCTGAAGTGGCTCGCTAATGAAAAGAGGATTAACTCTCCATTATTCTGAATTACCATTTTGTGAAATCACTAACAATATTTTCATTTATATACATATAACCCAAGGGGGAGAAATATTCCAGCCATCCAAGTGATTAACAAATAAAATTCATTAGATAACACGCACTTTGGTCTTATTTATTAAGAGAAAGATTAGGGTATAAAAATGCAGATGACTGAATTTTTATCATCCTTGTTCGATAATACATTTCAGTCCATGACAGCATAATTGGTGAGCGCTGGCAGCTCCGTGTTACAGTCACAGGCTGGATTGAGAAGCAGAACCTGCAGGATGTTGGGCTCAGCAGATTAAATCCTGCAGGTTTGAGCATCATACCCCACTCCCACTGAGCTGGACCCGGCGCTGGGCTGCTGACCAGCCCTGGCCTCACACAGCGCAGCAGGGAGCCGGAGGAGCCATGGCCTGGGCACAGGAGAAGAGTGGGACAAGCCACACATTGTCCTGGCCCCAGTGCAGGGCTACTATGTTCCTCGCTACGTCCCAAAGCTGGGCTCAAACCTTCCTGCCAAGGAGAACCTCTCTGGGACAGTTCCCTCTCCCATGAAATACAAAAGGCTGTCCCTGTGCTGGAGCAGCACCTCCAGGAGCAAGAAGGGTTCACACTCCCTTAGGCAAAGGACATGAGACCATCTCTACTCCAGGGAGCTTTCACAGCCAAGGTCGTGTGTCCCCAGCACAGCGCCTATCAAGGTGTTACAGGAAAGCTGTGCCAGTACATTATCCAGCCTGCACTAATTAGTTTATAAGGCAAAGTGTTTTAGCCCAAACGAAGCACTGCAAGGGGTGGGGAACTGCTCTGACGAGCCTGGACAGAGGTAATCCTGCAATCTGCCTGCCACCCCACTGCACGGGGTGGTCACCCTGCAAGAGACCATCTCCCCTCCCCAGAGGGCTGCAAAAGAAATCTGAGCTTTCCCTGCTTAGGCCTGTGCTGAACAGTCATCCTCATATAGACAAGCAGTCATCCTTATATCCACAACCATCAAGAACAACCACCTCCCCAAAAAAATAATCTGGTCCACTTTAAAAAAAAAAATTAAAAAATCTAAGAGGGCAGGTCTAGGGAACACTCTTCCCTCAGCTCTGATTGGGGTACACAGAGCAGTCAGTACGAGATGAGGTTAGACATCTTTGGTTCCTGGAAAGACACAAGGTTTTCCATCTCTCTCCCCACAACCAAATGCTTCATTGGCAATTAATTCCAGAGCTCAAGTGGCAAGGCAACCCCTTTCCCCCCCTCCTAGTTAAACTCTGTTCCTTCTTACTTAGTCTAGAGTCAAATCTGAAAAACATATTTTACTAGAAGAATTTCAACTGATGCTTTCCTGTGCTCTAATTCAATTTAAAAATCCCTGCAGCAGATAACATTGGCAAGGCATAAAAGAACACAGCTCACTTGAAAGCTCAGGGAGCATATGGCTTCCCAGGACAGACAGAAACAAGTCTTTCTCAGCAGAGGTCTAGCTTTCAGAGTGCTAACCAAGCTTCAAACTGAGACGGTGTCACAGCACCACAAACCATCATCTGCTGATGTAATTGCCCTGTTTTGAGGTCTGCAGCCTATAAGCAGGACTATTGGTGTAACAAATCGATGCGCTGTGGCCACCGAGCATGATTATCAATTACATTGCTCTCTCCTCTTCCCTTCGTTTCTTCCCCTCCCACATTAGAGAGACGTGAATAAAAGCATAGTCAGTTCTTCAGCATCAAGGCAACAGGCTCTCAGTTGAGATAATTCCTTACCAGATAGACAAACAGCAGTTATCAAGTTCTAGATAACAGCCTATTCTCTCCCAAAGTCAGACTGCGTTAGATTTGTATCTCTGACAGCTTAACATTATCTATGCTGTTGAGTCTGCATGTAGAATTAGCATAATTCTGGCACAGGAAGGAAAAAGGCTCTCCCAGGGAATGGCTACCAGGGGCACAGAGATGGGACTTGGTGTTGCTCAGAGGCACGCAAGACCCAGCACAAGGTAAATTTGCTAGAAGCCGGAAATCTCAGAGCCCTTTACAAATCTCAGCAGAGGACCACTTAGCTAAAATATCATCATCATGTTTTAGGAAGTTTGGCTGGAAGATACATCCCCTTGCCAGTGAAAGCAAGCCAATTCTTGAACAAAGGTGTACACATGCCAAACAAAAACTGACTCTATAATCTTGCCTAGCTTTGGAGTAGGAAAACAGGAATCATTTTGCTTTTTCAAATTCTGTGGAGAAACAGAACATGACAGGCACAAAAGAGTCCAAACCGAGGAAACAAACCCCATGGGTACATGGGATGTCAGTGAAAAACGGTCATTCTGCTTGCAGGAGAGCTCTACAGCTGCATGAAGGTACTAGCCAGATTTCTGTAATTAAAAGGACACAAACATCACCAGTGGCCAACACAAAAATAATTGCGGCAGTCACAGGATTTGTTGCTTGCAAGAAAGGTAGACTGATGGCAGGCTGTACTCACACACCTTGAAAGGTCAAGCCCAACTCTACCTCTTCTTGTTATAAGTCTCCTACAGAGACATCAGGCAGTCCAGCAGGAGAAACAAGAGAGACCCAACAGGGAGATGGGGCAGACAAAGTCTGCAGCAGAAGGCTGGCAATGTGAAAAAAAGGAAACTTGCTTCAGAGGATAAGGAGGGAAGATGGTTAAGGGACAACTGGCAACAGGGTAAATAGAAGGTCAGGCATGCAGTCAGCCCCAAATTCTACTCCTAGAGGTTTGCTGTAGCGTAAAGATCAGCTGCATCAACTTCTTGCTGTCAACTTGCGGAATAATATGTTCTTTGCCTTCAGAAAGGTGCAAATCCATAGAAGAAAACCAAAGGAGCTGCAGTAAGGTTTTGAAAGAGTAGAGCAGATACACCCAGCATTCACCTGAACAGACGCATTTAATCTCCCTGCGTTGCTGAAAGTCACGTAAAGGAGAAGCCTTTAAGAGATTCACAATCAATAATAATTAATTCACTTAAGAAACATCTTAAGTTTCCCCCACTTAGTTCCCCTGGCTGCTCTAGATCCCAGCTGCTAAACCTACAAAGTCCTACCAGTGGGTCTTCCAGGAAACAAGTTTCCAGTGGAGACTGAACTCAGTGATCACAAACCTTTGGCTTTCACTCCTGGTGCTGGTGAGCTCGTCCAACAAAGTATCCTTTGCCCAGTTCAAGGGAGACAGAAACCCAGGTGCAAGTCGGATGTACCTGCTCTGTGGCAGGCACATCCATCTCCAACCATGCCCAGCCCAATCACAGCTGGCCAGAGCTGCTCCCAATGTCCCACAACCAGGGCAGAACTCACTGGCTTTGTTCTTAACGTTCTGTTTGGGTTGCATTCCAGTTGCTGGCACGTCCCGAGTGCACTACTCCACGGACAAGATGTCATCATCAGGTTTGAACACCGGGAAGAAAAACGCATACACAGCTATCAAAGTTGATCCTGATGAAGAATACTGTACCCCAGGTGCCTTTGAATTGGAGCGACTCTTCTGGAAAGGATGCCCAAAGTACACTCATGTCAATGAAGTCTGGCCCAACCTCTACATAGGAGATGAGTAAGTCTACATAGTACCTCTCTACACAGCAGATGAGTAAGGGTACATAGTACATCTCTTCTACATAGGAGATGACTAAGCTGACTGTCCTCCTTCCCATTTATCAGTATTTAACTGTATTTGCTGAGCTACTGACAGATGCCAGAGTTCAACCAAGCAATGGGAGCCTGGTGTGGACCTTACAGATACAGGCCCACAGTGCTGGTCGCTGTTTGGCCAAGTAACAGGAGCAGTTGTGGCACCAGTGTAGGCTGCAGAGGCCGAAGCTAGTCATGTTCTATTTTTAAATGTCTCATTTCAAGGAGTAATTTGTCATTTACCTCTGAGTGAAAGTCCTGCCTCAGTTATACTGAGAGCAGGGCACAGCCGAGACGTGTTGGACCACAGCTTAGGTTGGCTTAAACCTAAAATGTAATTCTTGAAAAGCGACTGAAGAGACAGCTCAACCCGCAGTGGTATTTCCGCATTTCCAAGCCTGTGCTTGTGTACATGTACTCTGCATTTCCAAATTGCTCAAGAGATTAAAATAAACAGAACCCTGTGGAAGGCAAAGCTGCAGAGATGTGTCTCACTGATCAGACCAAGTGTGATTTGGAAAAAAACCAAACCCACAAAACAGACTGAGCTCTGCTGAGCACAGGACTAAGCTAGAAACAGCCTATTCTGACAAGCAGAGGTGACTGCTGCAGCAGGGAGACGTGCCATCAGAAAATCCCCCAGCCCAACCCATCAGCAGGACAAGAGAACTTTTCTTACCCCTTAGGCATTATTGGTCCCCTTCCCATTTTCCTCTACACCCTGCGCTAACATGACATTTATTTTATATGATCACTATAAGGCACAGTCAGGAGCCCCACTGGCTCCAAAGTTCTCAATAATTTTTTTTAAAAGGTCCTAAAATTCATCTGTTGCCAGCTTATAAAAGAGGAAAGATATACAGCTTTGAAAGTTACAAGACTCCTAATATCATCGACCAATTACTTCCGTGGCGCCAGAGGCAACAGAAAGACACACGAGTTCTGGGCTTTAACCAAACTGGGGCTCCCAATTTTAGAGACAGAAAAAAAATAATATATATTTTAAGCCGTGGGAAAAGCCTGGCCCAATGACTCAGGAACAAAGGAAAAGGGAGTTGAGTTGTCCTCTTCACATCCTACCCTGCCCCTCGTTAGATATTTCCAACTCTAGGTCTAGGGTAAAGAACCGCCTCTTCTGGCATTTATTTCCTATGTCCTAGTTCGGAAACACTAGCAGTATTATTCTGAATGAAGCTGTCATAATAATTTCCCTCTTACCTCTGTGAAAAAAGTGGTCTCTGAGTAAAGGAATCTGATGAGACAACAGGTCTATGGACAGTCAGTCTCTAAGACCAGGGCACCAGCCACTGGATCTTCCCTGTAATCATTCCTGAAGCAGACGTTTGGTACATCTTTAATTTAATAAATGCCAGGAGGTGTAACTCATACATAATACAATACACACCTGCACTTGGTACAAACTTACTAGAGGAACAGAAAAACAAGCTTCTTGAGAGGTACTTGGAGCTACACCCACTTAGACTGGGCAGTGTGTTTCTACAGGGGACAAGCCTTAAGTCAGGAGAAAAAGCAACAGGTGCTTCAAGGGGAAAGAAGTCCCCCACATGATTGGGATTAAAGAATGAGAAAGACACAGGAGAGGGAAAAAGAAGTGAGGGCTAGGTGGGAGGTGAACAGAAAGTAAAACTTCTCCA
>BJBW01008127.1:85910-188963 GCA_004320125.1 Scolopax mira
TGTGGCAGAGTTTTTTGTATTGTTTTATTTTAAGATCTTGCTGTAGCACTGGTCGCCAAAGAGCTGCCATGGAGACATGAACAGATGTTGGGTGTATTTGCATCCTTAGCCATGCTAAATTAAGGTTGATCTTGAAAGAATTTAGTGGAGCTCATCAACAAAATCAAGTGAACACACACATGCAGAGTTTATCTTCAGAGCTTCCACATCTGTGCTTCATTCCAGCCTCCTGCATTTACAAGGTTAACAGGACTTGTGACTGCTTATGGAAATGCTAATTAATTACCCTGACTACGTAACCACATCTTCCTTCTAATGCAATGCAGGCTATCAAGGAGCCCTGTGAGGCCACTCAATCCTTTTGTTACAAGGCTTTGCTGCAGATGTTGCCCAGAGGCAATGAAATCTCCATGAGCCTGTCAGGCCCGGAATAATCAAAGCCTCAAAATATAACATGCTGTGTTCAGCTCCAATTGAAATTTTCCTCCAGCAAGTTCCAAGGACTTTTAAAGACCAGACACTGGAACTTGTAGGAGACAGCCCAGTGATAGGAATAAAACATGCTTTGCCAAGATTTTGATTCATCTGCTACCAGGATTAGTGCTTGCATGTATCCTCCTCACATCCAGAACCCTTCTTAAGGGACAGAAAGCAGCTTTGTCTTGTTCCTTGCTGTCACTGGTCACCAGGTTACCTGCAGGGGCAGTTTTACTGGCTAATCCCAAGCCTGCCTGGTTCACCACTGTCACCTGGAAAACCTCTGTCAGTCATGCAGCTTGTAATTTTCTTCTTGCAGCTGTTCAGTGATCACCTTATTACCTGAAATGATGTTCCTGGTTCCACATTTCAGTTAAAATATTGTTTGAAATTCAGAAGACAAAGGCGTCCCAAGACCTTGTTAACCATCCTCTAGCTCTCATTAGGATTTAAGTCTTGATCACAATTTCAAGTCTTTCTGTGTTCTGAAACTATTTCCAGAGGAAAAAAAAAAAAAAAAAAAGGTATTCTGGAGTTTAATTCCTTACAGGTTAAATACAAAAAGTTTTCTGGATATGCAAGTGAACTGAGCTTGCACTTCAAGAAAGCTATAGACTATGCTTGTCCCAGCAGAGCTCCAGAGCCTGTGGTCTTGAGAACTAACAGGGATGAGCTTCAACAAGACACATGAGTAACTCAAATCTAGACTGGAGTATATGATAATTAAAACACATAATTAAACATCTGCTTAACTAAAAGTCATTCGCTCCTCTTCCTTTTCTCCAGGAACACAATAGAGTGCCTTTTTCCAAGTGACTAAGTAGAGTGACTACACTGATCTAGAAGAAAAGAGATGGGACTCACTCAGGGTAGCAAATAGTTACCTCCCACTGTTTAGCTTTATGAACTCCTAGGATCTACACCAGTATTAACCAACCAAAAATAGGAGTGTATGCAGATTTAGATTATAACAACACTCTTGAGGACATAGTTTCAACTCTGTTAATATGAGAATCTGCCAATTGTAACAGCAGTTTAACAATCCAGAAAATCAGATCTGTAACACTGGACCATAAACCTCAAACAGCAATGGTTTCCAAGACAAGTAACGCTCCCCCATGTGCCACCTCTGTCTACAGGCAATTTCTAACACTTGGTGAGTGACTGAAGTCACAGCCAGGAACTGACTGACTACATCACGTCTTTAATGCCTTTGCTGTACAGAAAGGAGAGAAGTTATTTCCTGTAACTAGACTGTATCACAAAAACAACATTCACCATTTTGGGCTGGGAAAAAATGGACTACTAAATCTTTTTCTACCATATATTATGAAGATACTGTTCAGTATTTTCAGTGGTACCTAAAAATTCTTCTAAGTCACACTGAGCAGGAGGTATCCACAGAAGTGGAGCAACACCTCAGAAGGAAAAAGGGATACAATGCTATGCTATCTCTAGATTCTCTCAGTGCTGGAGTCACCAAAGGAAATTGGGTCAATATTATTGGAAATTCTCAACATCACTCCTCAGGAGGGAGAACTGCCAGATTTTCTTAGGAAAGTGTCAGTATTGCCTATATTCAGGGAGCTGCTTCTGACACTGACCATCTGGTAAATCATCATCCTGCATCAAGCTTTCTGTGTGCATTTAAGAAAATGGAAAAGTTTGAGTGAGACTATTCCTCTTCTAGTAATGTGTTGCCTCAGATTCCCTTGTGTTTTGTCCATCTGGGCCATATCAGTCTGTGGGTTTTAACAGACTATACTGAAAGATGTTTGCATCACTCAACCTTGGCATGAAGCTCAAGAGACGTGGCTCTAATTAGAGCTTATACACTAGTCTGGTTGACCAGGACCAGCTACAAGGGCTGACTTACTCCTTTAGATGTGCTTGGGCTTTCACCTTCCCTTCGTTAGCTGCTTTTTATCTACTTAATACTTGATGTGGACGTGCAAGCTGCAGGGCCTCCAAGTTGTTCTTCCTCTCTCTTGCTACTCCATTGGTCTGGGCATCTTCCTGATGAAAGCACCTGGGGCTGAAGCTTGTTATGACAGTATTTTTGAAAAGAGAGAAGGGATTTTGTATGCTGGAAAGGGCAACTTGAAAGGAAGGATTTACTTTCACGTTACAACTACTTACACTGTTGCTTTCAGAAGGCGGCAGAGTTTGCTGCAGCACTTGCTTTTAATCCTATGAATCTTAGCTTTAAAACTGACAGCAGGCATACTTGAAGTCCTGGACTTGCCCTTGCTCAACCTGAGAGGCATAAATAGTCTTTTGGGAACCATCTGAAAACAGAAGACATTTTTGTTTGGGTCAGTTCTTCTTGGCAATAGTGTGTTATTATCAATATATCCCATGTGAAAATGATTTTAAGTCCAATTTTCATCATTTAGGTAGCATTCCCGTATCAAAGTACTCCCCTTTGCCTCAGAACTTTAAAAACATGTTTATGGGTCCATCTGTCCTACAGTAAATGCAAGGTCTGATTCAGCAAAGTGCTGAGCTTTAGCTTAAAGTGCTTTGCCATAGAGAGGAGGACTTCTGGGTATGCTTAACTTTTAGCATATGTTTATGTGCTCTGAACTGAAGAGCTGATGAGGTTTTACACAGGACCAATCTGCCCGGTTCATCTCTTACTAAACTGAACTATACTGAAATTTTCACTGTTATCTCCCAGTGCCACAGTTCACCTTCTCTGCACAGGAACACATTCAAGGCAGACACTGGAGACCACAGCTGCACTGTGTTAAATGAAATCAGGTGCTAATAGCACAGATGGTGAAGATACACAAAATGAAAACAATTGCAAGAGCAGTCAAATGCCTATGGCTTCACCTACACTGACATTTGTAGCAAACTCTTCTTTACAATGGCTACTTAAAACTCAACCATAATCACAAAAATGGAAATATTAGTTGCAATTGATTAGAAAACTGTGTTAGTGAGCCAATTGCAAGGGAAAAAAAAAGTCTGTGCCGTTTCTAGCTGAAACTAAATTAGAAATAGTTATAAATCCTGCAATAAGGCGCATGATTCATACACCCCGAATGATCCTATGCTATTAGTGACCTCAACCAACCAGATATTTGCAGGTGTTTATGCTTGATTTATTCCTTCCTTTCATCTAAAATACTGATACCTCAGGCATGGTAAAAGCTGCAAGGAAAACCAAAAGCATCCCCCCTTAGGACATAACCAGGAGTATTATGAATGATAAAATACGCCAAAAATAGGCTCCGATTAAAGTAAACATATAATGAGGGATCCTTCCATAACGGCATGTACTCTACAGATTCAGCTGCGGTTGGAAAGTGAGCTAGTCCATCATACCAAGCCAGTTCACTGATGGCTAAAGCCTCACCAAGGGGCACAGTAACATTTCCACTTACAGGCATATGGGTCCCCCTACATGAGAGCTCAACAGCTCGTCTCCTGCTCTCCGTTAACTGGCAACCAACGTGCTGTCAACCCAGCACCACCTCAAGTTTAAGTGCCTGGATTATAGCAGCGTCAGAGTCTCAGCACAGGCCATCCCTGCCCAACAGTATTTATGATCAAAGGGCAAGGTAATGGTAAAAAACTGCTGGGAGTGAAAAAGCAGCCAAAGCCGGGTCAGTATGAGAAGTGGTGGTCCAGCCAGACTGGTTGCCCAGCTTTCTGGGAAAGGTTTTACAAGGAAAAAAAAAAAACAAACAAAACACAACACCCAAGGAAAGTTTTTGAAAGAATAGCAGAGAGATCTTTTACGAAAACAGTTATCAAGTGTAAGACTGGGGGGATGGAGAAAAAAGAGAAAGTGCATAAAAGCTTCCTAATCTCCATATCGAGTTTGAAACCAAACACTCTTGGTTATTATTATATTGGGCAAGGTTACATTCAGTCCAAAAGGATATTGCTGAATCAGTTTACACATCAAGTGTAATCAGAAAGCAGATGAACATTTTCAAACCAGCCTATTCCAAGCATTGAGGAAAACAGTACAAATTCTTTAGTGCCAAAACCAGTGGAGTATCTAACCCTCTAAGTATTTCCTTGGTACACTTATAATTTACTTTAGAAATAAGATATTTCACAGAATATTATCTAGTTACATCTGAGCATTTACTGAGCTTTTTACAACAGCATTTAAGGTTGATCCATTGCCACTTCTCATTCCCGTTCCAGCCCAAGCCATGGGAAACACAGTGAGCTAACAGAGTAAAAATGTGCATATTCCCACACTCCAACAGGCCAAGGGCCAGACAACACTAATGCAAATTGTGATGCAAAATGAACACCTAACTGTCTTGCCTTTAATTGATTAAATAAGAAAGAGGAGGATTAATTCCATCCTGGGCCCCAAATTCACAGTATGCAGCTAAAGGCAAGACTGAGAGATAGAGAGGGAAGTTCCCAGGAGCTTGGCCAGACGGAGCCGATGGCTTATGCAGTTGATGAAAGAGAGTATTCCTTCTTTCTGAATACCTATTGAAACTCTGGGGCCACCGAGCACTTGAAAATGAGATCCTGAGACACAGAACAAGACTGTAAGTGTGACCATCAGAAACAAATGCATTAGATGCACCCACTGTGTCAAAAGGCAATCTCCTGAGAATCTAATCAAGGAAACAGGAAAATTGGATTTCAGATGAATGTAAGTGTCAAATGTTAATGATTGTAACGCGACCTATTGTTTGACATTGTCCTTGCTCGGAACAACTTCATCATTTAATTCAAATGCTATTTATTATTCCTGAGCAATGCTTGCAGAAACCAAAGTTTGGCAGTATCTACAGTCCATCAAAAACCTTATTTTTCCACTGACCCCAACTATGCTGCAGTCCTACTTGCTATTCTGCATGGAGGTCTCCACTTGCAGTAGTTCTAGCTGAGGACAGATCTCTGAAAGACTGAAACCATCAGTCTTTCATGGTTTTTTTTGGATACATGCTTTGGGCCAAGTCTGGTGAATGGAAAACATATTTTCTCTATCTCGGCACCAGGGAGGCAAAGCAAAAAAAGCCTTAATTTGAAAACAGAATCTGTAGCTCGAGCACATCAAAATCAACAGAAGTAATTATTCTCTGCACCTTTACTCTTCAGCAGGGACATTTAATTTGTTTATAAAGTACTAGCCATTCTTACAGATCAGAACCCAGTGCCTTTGCTGGTGAAGTGTGTAGAGCGTATCCACCTGAAGAGAATCCTAAGGCACAAGTCTTCCAGGAGGGCAAAAAAATCCCGTCTTTCTAGGTCAATCATTGCAACAAGAATACAAAGGGAAGATGTGAGGATTATTTAACCTGAGGTGAAGGTGGCAAGTCCCAGCACTAGCAGCAAGATGCTGCTGCTTCTCTGTCCTCCGGTCACCTGAGCTTAGGCATCACCACACTAACTGGAGATTGTACTTATTTTTAAAATCATTGCGTAGGTGACTTACGACACCATTTCATAGCAAAAATGCCAGTATCAAGACATCACTCCTGACCAGAAAGGCACTTCTGCAGGGAGGATGGTCTGCTCAGAACAGACAATTAGCATGAGCTTAATTTAAATGGAAAGAGCATAGGTGAAACCTTCAGTAAATGCTCTAATCACTACGTTCTTGGCTGCTCAAAGGGAGGTTTTGACTTCAAGAGCGGCTGGGAAAGGGGAGTCAACTTCAAGCTATTCTGAGCTGTCACCACTAGAATTATGAAACACAACAGGTAGCTCACCACAACGTCCTGTGTGACAGCAGCTGCATTTACACATTGAAATGTTCAGGAAACATTCATGGAGAGAGGTATTTTTGGGTAGAAAAAGCTGTTTCACATCATGCACTAATTCATTTATGGCAGCAGAAGTTATGTGAAAATATATTAACAGAATAAAGTCTATGCTATTCTTTGTAAAGAGCTCAGTAGTCTTCCTAGGCACTAATGAAACTTGACAGCTTTTCCAGGACAAAACTCTCCAAAATTAAAAGCTTTCTGTAATGGAACAAAAAAATTCTTACATGTCTGTCCACAAACTACACTTTTTGAGGAATTTCAGGCTGCTCGTGAGCAATTCAGAGTGGGTATTGGGCACACAAAAATCTAGGATTTCCTCTCTTATCTGACTTCCCTTGTCTCAAGAAAGGACAAGAATAAATTACAATATTGGACTAAATATATGACTTTCAGCTTTTAATGAAGGCTACTATCCATTTTCCATATCTAGTTCTATTGGCTTTAGACCTTGTTTAATCCAACATTACAGTAAAAGGAAACCTGGTAGGGCGTTGTGGCCACAGAAGGGTGACTTTTTAAAATTATTTTTATTTTTTTAAATAGAAATGGAGAAAAAAAATCAGTAACTTCTTTTAGGGATAAAGAGCTTCTTTTTGAATCTCAGATGATTTTACTTCTCGCGTATCACTGACTCTTTTATTAGTTCTGCAATATCAATTGATGGAACAGAAGGGGAAAACAGGTTTCATGGGTCCTGTTTCAAATTCTGCTACTGCTGTGCTTTTATGATTTTAAATAATCCATTCTATTTCTTTCTCTATCTTAAGTTTCTTCTCGTATGCGATGGATAGAAACCAGTATTGCCTGCATTACAAAGGTGCTAGGAAAAAGACATTCATTTTTAAGGTGCCCTAAGGATCTGGGAGAGATAGTTATGTACTCCAGAAGGATTGTTCACTCTGAATGACAGTATCTTAACATCTCTACAGTGGTAAATGATACTTTTTTTTTTAAGCATTATCAGCTTCATTAATATTTAGAACATATCAAATCAGAAAGAATTTTTCTTCTGGCTTGCTGGCTGAGCAAGAAGCTTCTTCACTTACATGACGTCTCTCGTTTTAACAGGAAAACTGCATTAGATCGCTACAGCCTTGAGAAGGCAGGCTTCACCCACATCCTCAACGCAGCCCATGGTCAGAGGAACGTGGACACAGGACCAGAATATTACCATGACATGAACGTGGAGTACCACGGCGTGGAAGCAGATGATCTCCCCACTTTCAAGCTCAGCCAGTTCTTTTATTCAGCTTCTAAATTCATTGATAATGCGCTTCAGGATGAAAGAAGTAAGAAGGGTGCTGAAAACGGTTAAAAACAGTACAGTATTTACTCCATCTGCTTACAAACATAGTTCCATGGCATTTAGACTTGTAGGAATGAAATGGTTTAACCAACAATTAAAACTGGTAGCAGGGAACTAGTTTAAGAGAAGGTAGTCATGTAACTAGGACCTTTCTCACTGCAGAGCTAGTACTGCCCCAAGAGCCCCTTTCCAAGCACTTGGATAGAAGTCCACATCTCAGCTTCCATTAAGGTCTCCTCTCTGATAAAGGTTTTTTTGCTGTTGTTTTTATTCCTTTGTAAACACATCAGAGACAATTGGACACTACATCGGTTCCATGAATTAGCTGTCTTTTCCTCAAATTAGTCTGAATTAAGAAAGGTTTAATTAATATTAGTTGCATAACAGTGGGACTGGAACTTGAGTGCTCTGCAGAGACTCCAGGCTGTGACTCTGCAGCGTTAGATTCACTCTACAAATATAAAAACCACCTCCCTACCTGGCCATCAGATCTACCCCAAGCTATAACAGATTTCTCTCTCTGCCATCTCCCAAGCAGCAGGGGATCGAAACAACTCCAACAGCAGAGATCTAGAAACATTTCATTAAAGCCTTTGTAATTTCTCAGCTTGATTACTACAATTCATTATTTGCTTACCTCCAGCCGTGTTCTATCAGAAAGCTTTACACGGATGCGAAGTGCTCCAGCCTAGGCCTCACACTGGCTTTCAATATTACTCTTTATTACTCCTACTCCCCCCCAATATGCCTTTTTTTTTTTTAAATCTCTACAGGATATTTTACCAGAAACCAGCTGAGAAACTTAAGACTTTCCTGCTGACCTACAAAGATCTTAATATCAGAGGATCACATATCAAGTTTCTATCCTCCTGTCAGCTTCTGTTCTTGGCTGTTTAGCTCAGCTACAGACAGCTACTACCTGGCTTGCCCCCAGTAGCCAGCCAGGTTTTAAATTTTACCCTTTCAGCAAGTACAGTCTACAGCACCAGTCCCTTCCCCCTGCTCAGGGGAAAGCCTTGAAAGCAGTTCAGTTTTAAAAATCAAAGTCCTAATAGCAGGCAGAACTGCTTCAGAGCTTACTTGCTCTTGAAGAAAAGGTCCCTGGCATTTCAAAAAGCGAGTCAGAAGCAGTGCCTTTGGGAAGGAGCGGGTAACTAACACACACCGTGTCTAGCCATGGCTGGAGGCCAGAGGTCAGCATCAGACTGGAGCAGCTGAAATAAGAAATGCAGACTTCCTCCCTTCCATCCCTCTCCTGTTCCTCTAACACCATGGCTGTGTGCAGGTACAGAAACGAGCACAGGGGAAGCAGCAAAGGCCAGATCAAACACTCGCACCCCAATAAACATTGAGGCAGGGAAGGATGAGATGGGGATGCGTCGGCCTTTTTCTTTCAAAACCACATCAAAGTCCAGGAAGTTCTGAGGCCATATCCACCACCAGTCCAGCACTGAAAACACAAGGCCAAATCAAAGAGTGACTGGATGAACTTCTGCAAAACAAACAAACAAAAAATATCAGCACTGAAGTAAATACTACCAACTACAATCATGTCTGTAGCTGTGCGCTGCCTGCCACATTCACATGGTTTTTAAATAAGACAGCCAGGATGTTTTCTGATGGAGACCAATAAATTAAATTACTGTAACACTCACAAAGAAAAAGAGCAAGCTCTTAACTTTCTCATGAGGGAAAGTACACTAAAAAATCCACTAAAATACATCTCCTATGCCAGCCAAAGATATGCATAGGAAGATATGGCCTAGGAAGAGACAGAAGCTAAATGCCTAGCAATAGTTTTCCAATACACATTTAGGGAAAAACAGAAAGAGTCCAGAAACTAAAGAAGAGACTGATGTCTCTTACAGGAGAAAAAACTAAAGGCAAGTAACTAGTGCTCTCCTCTTCCAACATAAATGTGAATGCACATCTGATTCTATGAGTTCCAGTGCCTAATGAAAGGACTGGTTTTGTGCATCTTCCTGACTGACAAACAGCATCCAGATTCCTAAACAGGATTTTATAGTAAGTAACCAAGTATCTATCTCCAGTGGCAATATGCTGAAGTGGGACTTCAGTATATGGTTGTAAATACTTCTGGATCAGTTACACTCATTTGCTACTTTGCATTAGAACTGAGCAAATGCAAAGACAAGGAAAAGGTGAAAAAGAAAACCTTCGACTTTTGTGACCAGAATGTAGATATCAATGAATTTGCTCCAATTGTATCACATTGTATAAGGCCTGACCTTCAGCTAGCCAAGCAATCAAATTCATTGAATAGATGTCTTCATACAATGCATTTTGCTGGGAAGCTGCTCAATAGTCAATGTTATTGAAACACGTTGTCAGGCAAATGAAGAAGCCTCTCTATCTGCAAAGGCCGGAAAGGCAGGCAATTTGGATGCTGTCAAAACACAGTCCGAATGTTGTAGTTCTGACTTAACCTTCAAAATCTTTGTGATGGTAAAGAAGCTCCCCAATCAGAGCAGTTTTGAGAACTTTAAGCATGGGCAAATGAACTTAAGAACAGTGAAAACAGATCAGTTACAACAGTTTTAGAGGCAAACTCAAACTGTTCGCAATTACGCACCCTATCATTCAGCTGTGCATAAAGATTTTCCAAAACATGCAACTCAGACCACAGGGTATCTTAAAACTGATACAAGGAAGGCTTGATTAACCTGAAAGGAAAACATTATTTTAAGGAGTTTTTAAGTTCCCTTCTATGCCACAGATTTAGGTCCTTTGATATCTTAGTTCTACAGAGTGTAGATGGCAATAGCATTTTCTTCTCATGTGAAGATGTTGTGGGAAAAAAACCCACTAAAAATTGAGAGGGTAAAAGCAATGTGAGAAGAAACATAAAAGACAGACACAAAGACCCAAAGCATTTGGCCAAAGACACCTCAACATCCATCACTCCATCTAACTCTGGAAAGGGAGTGTTGCATCTAGACAGGTTTTCAAGAAACACAAGCCCAAGTCAAGTGACCAAAGCAGTTCAGGGACCTGTCACCACTCAGCTGACCTCTGCCTCTGTGCACTGATACTTTATACTCAGTCACAAAGGATATAAATGGTCAGAATCAAAGCATGCAAGAGTGGACTCCCTCTTGGGAAAAAGAGGGTTTCAGACTGGTCCTTACACCAGAACCGGAGAGTACAAAACAGTACAGAGAGGACACAGCCCTGCGTTTTGCTGTTATCAGGCAGTCAGATCTTAAATAGTCACACAGAAGAAAGGACAGATGTCATTTTCCTACAACCAGGACACATTTCAGAAAATTTTACAGCCATTTTTTGCCTTTGTTGACACTATAAAACTGTATGCTTTCTCATAGATGCCCTGCATTTGCCACCCACACGAAGCAAAGCCTTCCTTGTCCTATCATGTATTTTATCACCTCAACAGCAACCCATTTACAAGGTGGGAAGCTCTAAGGAGAGGCACGAAGGGCTGAACAAATGAGTTTTCATCCATTTCAAATATTTGCAGTAATAATAGAAGGGATTATCATTTTCCAGGAGAGGAAGAGGCACTTTTAGTTATCAGAGCAACTGGAATTTTGCCAAGATGCCTCTAAGACTATCTGCTGGGATTAGGATGCAGACTGTAACCATTAATCCTTTAGTGTTGGCAGCTCTTGATTCATCCATTACACAGCAATGCTACTTGTGCCAAGACATCTTCTCGTGCCTGGAAGCAAAGGAGTTAATCAGCAGGAGTCACAGCTTTGTGCCCAACACTTCTCGCTAGGCATAGCTAACGGAGATAAACTATTATTTGCCCTGATAGGATTTTTTTTTTTCCTGTGGCAATTCAGCTTAGCAGGGTGTTAGAGAGTGCTCCAAATCTACTTCCTTCAGCAGTTCAACCCTTTGTGAGACTCCCTCAAGGGCTTTGAATCATTTTTGGAAATCTTTTGAAGTGTTTCAAAACCTGTCAATCAGACCTGAACCCACTTACTGTTCTCTTCCTCCACCTCCCCCAGACATAGCAAATGGGGAAGGTTCCACTTTGGCTTACAACCTTGCTGGCGCCTGAAGCCAAGGACTTTCTGCCTCTAGATGTCCAAAGTTAAACCAAGCAATGTCACAAACCTAAATCTGAAGGCACATTTATTCAGAGATGAGAACTATTAGCAGAGACCCTGCAGTCACAGATGCTGCCAGGAGTTGACCATTCAAACCAGAGTGAGGTGGGGAAATGCTATTTTCATCCAACATGACAGGCTGAGGGCAAGTACCAAAGGATTTCTGAAGAAGCTTTTCTATCCCCTTGGTTATACATCTATTAATTTCTATGGCCCTTCTTATTCTTTGCCCACAAAAATGCCAGACTCTCAAAAAAAAAAATCCTCATTCACTATATATTACAAATGAAGTACCGGGGCAGGAAGTAATGCAATCCAGATCTGGAAGGACGTTATTGTTAGAACAAAAAATAATCAAATTCATTTTTGTGTCTCACTGGTAGAAGAGAGAGGCACCTCTGTGCATCCTGCTTATCCTCACGGAAGGATGGTTCGATAGCCTACCAAACCCTCCCTCACCCTTCCACCTTGCTCATTATGCCCAAACACAGAATTACACACAAGCAGAGGCAGAAAAGATAAGGCTGCAGTGGGGCTTGCCACATTACTTAATGCAAGGATGCAGCCCCTGGGCCTTCTCTGCAACCTCTGTTCACAAATAAATTTAAAGATACCATTTAAGGATTAAATGGGTAATCTCCAACATAAATGGCGTAACAGGAAGATTTACAACTTTCCCACCTGTATAAAGATCAGTCTTACAGAAGTGTTGGAAAGGGTAGTCAGGCCACCAAACAGAGCAGGGACACTACAGAAACCTTCACTGTCAAAAAAAAGAAATTATCCAGTGGCATCTCTGAATCACCTCTCTTTGTTTCTGCAGACAAGGTCCTGGTTCACTGCGCTATGGGTCGCAGCCGGTCGGCCACGCTGGTTTTGGCTTACCTGATGATTTACAAGAACATGACAGTGGTGGATGCCATTGAGCAAGTGTCAAGACACCGGTGCATCTTGCCAAACCGGGGCTTCTTGAAGCAGCTGAGAGAACTGGACGTGGCGTTAGCACTGCAGAGGAGGAACACCAAAAACAGCCTGCCATCTGACGATGACGAGAACAGCACCACGATCTAGTGTTGTTCCTGGCAGGGTTGTGCTACTGGAAAAGAAATTCCATAAAAGGAGAGGAGTGGAAGGTGTAGTTAATTACACAGTCACAAGGATAATTTGTTATTTGGAAGGAAAAACAAAGTCATTTCAAATGCTGTCAAGATGAGAAAGAAGAGAAGCCAAATTTAAAACCCATCTTCTTAGAATGTTCCAGTCTTAGCAAAATTCTTTTTGACATGAACAAATAAATTTTATCCTCTGTAAAAAAGTTTTTACAGCACAAAAGCAGGCACAACTAAAAGGAAACCTTTTTCTAGGCAAACACCCCCAAAATTCTGATCCTAAGCCAAGCACATGGCCTTTAAAAAAGTTGAGCTAGGCATTCCTGAAGGAATTTTGCAGGGAAGAGACTGAAATGGCAGCAGCACAGATTAATTCTTAAGTTTAGTCTCAGAGTCCTGAAGGATTCCACAAGAGTTTGCCTTTTTGTGCTGTTTCCCGTCATCTCCATTTCTTCTTTCACAGTAATAATCAATATAGGACAGCACAGCTTTTAGAGAGCCTCCAGATGAGGACTTTGCAGCAGACCATGCAAGCTATAAACAAAGCAAGACCCTTGAGAAGGTCAGATGCATAAGCAGATACAACAATTCACAGAGAAACATAAGGCATTTTAGCAGTTTCAGTTTTAACTTGTTTTTCCTAGATGCTTCAACTGTCTGAATTTTAAAAGGTCCTATATTTATTATCCAAGGCAATTCACTAGTCCACAAAAAAAAAAAAAGACTGAGGAAATTAAAATTATACATTGTTTTCCTGCACTTGGCAAAATTAACAGCTGGAACAATGAACCAGAAAAATATTGCTAAGAGTAAGTTCAACACTGAACTTGTGCAGCCCTAATAACCCCCTAAATAATCATGGATTATAACAAGTTTGAATGAGATTTTAGTTTTGATTAAAGAGGCAAGGGACACAGGTGAAGCCTTTACAAAATACCTCCCACTGACCTGACCAACCAGGAGAAAGCTTCCAGACACCGTGTCTATTTGCCACTACCAAATGTTTCCTTCTATCTCAGCTTTAGTCACCCTCATAAACTGTTGTGCTCCAACACAGTTGCTAATAACTGCATTTGTTGACAGAAGTAGTACAAATACACAAATGATGACACTGGATCTACTTTTCTGCATAAAATTATTCAATTTCTTCTATTTGATAGATATCATCAATAACTTGTGTTTTGACACAATTAAAGTTTTGCCACTTCAGCAGTATTTGATAATCTTAATATATACTGTAGTGGAGGATCACAATTAAGGTGTGTTCACCCTTTTTGCATCTGCAGAAAGGTCAAGTAACAACTCTTCCTACTGGAATTTTACCTATTTCAATGTACCAGGTAAGAGCTATTTACTTCCTCTGTGCCTCAGAGGTAGCCATTGAGAGCACAGGAGAGTTTTCCTGGTCTTTATCAGCTGACAAAGACTTTGTCACTTTGGTGCAGTACGGCCTGTAGAAGTCTTGGATACTTAAGAAAAAAAAAAAAAAGGACACAGGGCAGAAAATGTGTTAGTGAGAACTGCAAGTATATGCTACAAACCAAAGAGAGTTGAGCCTTTAAACTGTTTTTTGTAAGCTTTAATAGCTCTTTACAGGCTTAGCATCTCTAGTGTGAAGGCTTTCTATTCCTTCACTTCCTTTTGGGGCCCAAACCCAGTAAATCATTCATCTCCAAACAACAGCTGTAGCCAAGGCTGCAGGCACCCATAACGCAATGGTTTTGTCTTATGTCTATTTACCTGTGTAACACATACCTTATCTTCAAATTCGCAGAAACAACAGAATACAATAAGCACAACTAAGCTACTGTTAAAAAAACAAATTATTGTTCACACCACAATGTGAACAATATTCATGACAGAGACACACAAACCCTGAGACTTACAGCAAATTAAGTATTCCTATACCTGGACTAGGAAACAAATACGGAAAAAAGAGAAATTAAAGGAAATCAAAAGTAGTCATTTTCAAAAATGAGTAAGGAGTCACAATGTGGGTGAGAAGAGCCAAAAAATTCTTGGATGGGGTCCCTCAACTCTTTCCATTTACTTCCACAGACCTTAAAACGCACCTTTTGAGAGCACCTAATCCTGTCTACTGGAATTTAATTCACAACATCCAACAGCTCTCCCAGCCTTGTCCCTGACAAACGTCCCTGAGAAACCTGCCTTTCAGACACATGGACCAACTCTTTCATTTACCCTGATGAAGCAAACTGAACTTTCTCACCCCCAGAGCAGCAGTGTTTCTTAAGATTAACATTATAGACAGGAATTCTGTATCAAACAATATACCAAAATAGACGAAGTATCTACCAGGACTTCCCTCAGTCAAGTTACAGGCTATTTTCTTTTTGTATCCTGCATGAGAGCTTGATGACTGCTGTAACTGGAAGAGGGTTTATAGATTATTTATATGCAGAATTGTATCTGAACAAGGTTTTCTGGGACCTGAAAATAGGCATTTCTGAGACCTGTGCAAAAACACATGAAAAATTTTAATTTCCTGAGGCCCAGCTGCTTTTGGCGGAGACTGACAAAGCCTTCAAACAACAGCCTCCCAACTACTGATAGAAAGCAAAAAATACTAGAACTCTTAAGTAGCTCCTACTCTTTTTGTTCTGTGCAGCAGATTAGGAAATTGGCATGGGGCAACACTGACATAGCAATAGAAGAATGTATTGACAATTTCCAAAGGACAGGATTCCAAGCTACTCAGCAATAGGAGCTGCTATTCTTGTATGGAGATGAAAACCAGCATAAACCTAATTTCTCAAGAAGTAAATAAACAGAAACCCATATTCCATACCTCAGAGCCTTAAACATAGCTTAATTAAGATTACTTACTCTGATTTAGTAGGTGAGGAAAAAAGCTACCAAGAATTTAAATTACTCAAGTAAAGTTATGATAAAACCAAACCTGTAATCCTACCTTACACCTTCTTACAAACGTCCTCCTGACTCCACAAAGCTCAAACCAACAGCTTTTGATTAATGCATGCCCCAAAACTTCACTTTGGAAGAGCTGACCTATACGGCTATATAGGTCATAAACAATATTGGAAATACCTAGTTTTAATACAGAGAAGTATTAAAAGTAAAGGGAAGAGCAAGAAAAAGAGTCACAGATCTTTACTATACCAGTGGGTTTGCTTGCTGCTAAAGGTGTCAGTCTCCACACAACAGGCTGCATTAGGATCACCCTCAGCACTACAGATAATTGCCAGGCCTGTTCTTTCCATTAACCACACTGTGTATAAATGGAGTTTGTTTCCATCAACTAGCCTGACCGATGGACAAATCAAACAGCTCACAAAACTAAAACACAGAGACAGCGATAGTTTTGCACATCTCTGTTACTTACCACACAGCTTCTTACAAAGTCAGTAAAAAGCTGGTTATATTTTGTCCACTGCTAGGAGACCAGGTAGCCAGAGTGCAACACCACTTACCAACCCTGTCATTGCTAAAGGGCTAGAGTGCAATTTTCAGGAGTACTGTGATTTGGCACCTTCCTGATGAAGTAGGTTCTGGCTCTGATACACAGACAAGTATCTCCCCTAGAAGCAGGTCTAGTCTGAAGGAGCTCTCTGCCAGGAGAACTACATCAATTAAGCAGATCTCAAGTAAACATACTTCTTATTTACTTCCCAGTTTTTTTTCCCTGTCATTCTCCCAGAATCAAGTAGACTAAATCAGAAAAAGCAGAAGTTCTGGAACACATAGCTTCCACAAAGTAGGCAACCCTCACAAGTGGCTAAAACCAGGTAACTAACGAGTGCCAGCAGCACTGACCTCACCTATAAGCCAGGTCTGCAAGCAACACAGGTGCAGAATGAGGCAAATTTACTTCTCTCTTGTAAACCACCAGTGGTTTTGCCATTCGGCAAACCAAAGACTAAGACTGCACAGGCAGGGAAGCCTCCCAAATTCACAAGAATCATCTATTGTAGCTGTAAAGGATTTTTTGGAGAAACTCAAAGAGCGAGCTAATTCTCAGCTGAGATAGTGCTACAGCAGAGTCAAAACTGACAGTGCAATGGGCACACAATATACAGAACAGGTAGATCTGTCAAGGAAAATACAGTTTTCTTATAAAACAGAAATTTTACTGCAGTAATGAAATTGACACCTGAATAGTCATTATGGGAAAAGACTTAGGAAAGCCATTTGTCCACCTGAAAGGAATTAAGTTCTGAAATAAATAAATGTAAAGATACCATAAACTTGCCTGTTGTGCACACACAGTACATCACTTTCCACCCGAGTTTTAATCCATATATTGCAAATGCAGAATTTTAGCAGTATGCTGGAGTCAGGATACTCTGTTTCGGGTTAGCACACACTGAAATGGCAAGCAGGTCTGATTTGCCTGTATGTTACAGGCTTGGAAACCTGAAACTAAACAGAAGTGGATAAAGACCAAAGTGCCTTTTTCACTCAACACAGAAACAAACAAGTGAGAAGTCACAAAACACAGGGCTAGTTTGAGATACAATTATTCAAAATCCTGGTTATACACACTGGAAGGCTGCACAGTAACTATGTTGAGTTCACCCTCCCTTTTCCTAAGCATTAAAAAACTGCCTTTGTGAAGATATACACAGTTTAAATACTACTCTTTGCCTTCAGAAAGCAAATTTGACAGTGTAAATGCATGAACAAAGGTGTCTGTTGTATTGTGCTCTCCTTATCAAGCATTTTAAACTCCTAAAACACAAGTTACTCCAAATTACCATCTGACCAGTGATTTTGGCTCCCATTCAGACCTGCTATTTCAGCCTGCTGCCCTATCATATTAAAACTGAACAGGTTACACGCGTGAATCTGTATTATCAATTTCTTGAGTTGGCAACACCACACACTGCAAGGGTTTTATTTAAAGAAACACACGTTTCTCTAACTTTTGAGCACACGAAATAACACCTATAAAGGTGCTTTATATACTGGAATGGGGACACAGAGTTTTCAATCAAGATGACTTTCACCTTGACTAGCAGCCTTCTTGCAGTGTCAGTGGCCTAGAGGGGGAATTTGGTGGCCACACTCACATTAGAAGGACTTTTTCTGGTGCAGAGTCACACTTACCTAATTTAAACTTGGTCCACTCACAAGCTCCACGTACAGACAGCCGCCTTGATTTTTACTGACCTTCTATTGCTAGATTAGAAGTGCTCATATCTGAGTATATGTGTTTGTGTGTGCACACATATACATGCACATGACACAGAACTCAGAAGTTCAACACAAGATTTGCATCATCTTGTAACCCAGCAGTAATGACAAAGGAAGAGATTACAATTCTATCATTAAGATACAGTGCAAATATCATATTTGTTACTGTAATATACCCTTTTACTTATATATTAACATTTTCTATAGGAAAGAAGTTTCATACATTAAATATTGACAACCTTGTAATGTATTAAATACATATTTATTCAATATTTTATTAAGATTATTAAAAAAAATAATCTTAGACACTCTTTATTTTCACAAGGTGTATGCAATTATGATGAATAACCTACACGTAGGCTCTAACAGCCTAATCCAAACCCCATCAACTTTAATGGGCTTTAGATCAAGCATCTGAGAGCGTTGTAACAAACACTGTTTCAGGAGGTAATTCCCATGCAACATCAAACTATGACAAGACACAAGAGGCTAAAAATGGCTCATCATAATTTATTTTATGTTAAAATGTACAGCTTGGGGGGGGTGTTGTTTTTTGCAGTTTTTATTTTTGTTTCTTGGGTGGTTTTTTTGTGGGTTTTTTTTTTTTTTTAAGTGACTGACTAAAAAGATAACAGATAAATACAAGAGTGTCACTGGGTCCTATTTTTACATGTATCAAGCCTCTTCTGTTCGGCCCTTACAGTCACTCTGTACAGGTACAAAGGCTACAAAAAAGGAAGCAATATAAACAGACACAAATAACTTTTGCCTTTTTACATGCGATCTGTAAGCTTAGTTTGAGCTATTCACACGCTACTGCTCTATTTTTTCCCTTAAAAAATAACTCCAATATTTTATAAAGATAGAAAAATCTACAGATGGAATGAAAATGTAAAGTTAGAGGCATTTCCATAAAATAGCAACTTTACACCAAATTCACTACTTCTTTTTTTAAATCCTGCCAAGTATTTGGACATATATGAAAATGTTTCAAAACTTGACAAATAAACACTGAGATGTTTCAATCAACAAAAAAACATAACAGTATTTATAAAACAGAAAGCTGCCTTTTTTTCCTACCCCAGCCCCAAAGAAACTGGTCACAAAAATGGAAGAGAGTCTCAACTTTACACTAAACATACAGCAATAAAACCCTTTGAACTAACCAAAATGTGAATAGCTTTTGCAGCTTTTTTTATTATTTTTTACAAGTTTTATAATTAACAAAAATATAGTTCTGTTTTTTTTACCCCTCAAACTAGGGTAACCTAATCAAGGCAAAAAAATTAAGAAATGGCTTACTGTTAAGCACAACACTTGTACAGTACTACAAAATGCACTGTCACTAACAAAGACATTAGCGGCATGCGGAAGTGTCACCTTCAGAAACAAAATAATACAATAAAAGAACTGCTAAAAGGCATTTACATGTGGGGAAAGGAGAGAGAAAAAGCTCACGATCCAGTACTGTCTGATAGTTTTGGAGTCTATTTATCCACATTTTTAACGGGAGCAGGCACATAAAATGGCTCTGAACCATCAGCTGCTGTGTAATTGCAGTTCATAGAAAGAGTTCTTCCTTTCCAGAGAACTTCAAGCTCAATGAAATAAACAAAAAATGGAAAACCACCTAATTCCCCCCAAAGAAAAGAGAAGAAAAGTTAAATCTCACAAAGTTAAAAAAAAAAAGAAACAAAAAAAACCCAAAAAAAAGAAATAAAGAAAAAAAAAGAAAAACTTGTATAAGGCTTTCTGCTGCATACAGCTTTTAAATGGTGCCAACAAATGTTTTTGCATTCACACCAATTGCTGGTTTTGAAATCGTACTCTCCAAAAGATATTTGTGCAGATCAATCCAATATGCCAGTCCGGTAGTCCGTCCCCTCCAAAGGGCCTACCTCCTCATGTAGGATCCGTTCAGAGACTGTTTAGACATGCCTGTGTTCATGTAGCCATGATGCCCGGGAGGCGTGTACATCATGTTACTGTGGGGTGCTGTCTGCATTGGCTGCTGTGCATATGGCTGGGTTCCCATCATCCCCATCTGCATCTGCATAGGGTACTGGGGCGTTTGATTCATATACCCATGATTACTGTGATAGCCACTATTCATCATCGGCTGGGACATACTATAACCATTCATAGCATTAAGGGTATTCATGTTCATGTTCACCGAATTGACGTTGTAAGCTGGGGCTGGCATCAAGTTTACACTCATGTTCATGCCACGCTGCATCGTTAAGGTCCTCGCGGGCCCTTGCATGGCCACAGTCTGTGAAGCACGGCCATAAATCTGTGGCTGATGGGCTGCAGCCGCGGGCGGCAGAGGCGTGGATTTGGTTCTTACGGAAACGTGACCTTTGCTGGCCATCTGAGTCTGCAGTCTTTGGGTGTGGGATATTCCGATGTTCGACGAAGTCATGTTCCGCTGCAAAAGGGGAGGTGGCAAATTCATGGGAGGAGGAGTAAGGTTGGGGGGAGGGGTCATGGTAGCCTGTGCTTGGGGTCCTCCAGGAACAGCGTGTGGAGACTGAGAAAGCTGAACAAGCCCTGTATTACTTAAAGGGGTGGACAAAGAGGCACTGTTTGCATAGGAAGTTACAGCAGCTGAGTGGCTGTAAGGCAAGGAATGATCCATAAGCGTGTTAGTTAACTGTTGCAGTTTGGCAAGGCTGAAGGTGGCAGATGGCTGTGAGTAATGCCCCGCTCCAAATTCACTCTGCCCCATTCTCTCATACAACCCAATGTTGGCATTGCCAGTCTCGGGGATTTCGGTTAACTGCATAGGTGGTGTGAAATTAGCGGCCATGCTGCACTGGGACAACTGTTGGTTGCTGCTCGGAGGCCTTTCAACAACACAGCCTTGGGGAGATTTTACATTACAAGTGGGAGGAGAACTGATGTTGGTTTGTTGCATCATACTGCAGCTCCCGTTGATGTTAGACATCTGCTGCGTCACCGCACAGCTACTCTGGGTTAGGTTACTAGATGTAAGGCTACTGTACGAGCAACTGTTTTGAGAAGAGTTGTTTCCACAGATACTACTACCCATCGTAGAATCGTAACTGCTTGGGTTTTCATAGTTTTCTGTTGTGCTCTCGATGCTCCCCAAGTCACTAAACCCACTATCCACAACTTGTTGCGAATGATCAGAAACGGAGGGAACATCCATCATTGGGCTGGTCTCCATGTTCTGTAGAGACGGCACGGAAATGGCACTTTGATCTGGGCTGATCTGAGCATAGCTGTTCTCTAGAGGAGCAACATTTGGACTGTTAACAGAACGAACTGACTGGCTGGGATGAGAGTGCACAGATGAAACCGGGCTACTGTGATCAGACTGCTGACAGTCATCCAGTGTGGTCATTTGGGGACTTTGGTCATTATGGGCATAGTTTTGCAAACTTCTACAGGCCTCCTGAGTCTCTGCACAGTCCTGAAACGTATCTTCATGCTCACTTGCTTCTTGGGTTAGAGACTGCACTGCTTGAACTGTCTCAGAGTCAATCTCCATGCTCTCAGTACTCTCTCCCTTGAAATCGGAATGTAACTCTTCACCAGCTTTTTGGTCCTCTTTGTTATCTGTATGATCATCATCAGATTCAGGCACCGGGTCTGAATCTGTAGCAAGTTCCTTCTGATCACTTTCACACTCATCAGCTGCAAGGTCAACCCCACAATCCATTAAGTCCTCTTGATTTGAATTACCAGTTTGAACATTTACGTCTAAAAAAGATTGCTGCGTTTCCATCATTTCTTTGAAAGCTTCACCAGGCAATTCCTCTTTCTCCACTTCTGTTGAACCCATGTGGCTATCATCTTCATCATCTGCATCATGATCCTCATTATGAGAAGGTTCTTCATCATCATCATCCTCCTCCTCCTGATCATCCAAATGCACCGACTCCTCTTTTTGCAGAAACACCTCTTCTGCTTTGTCTTTTTCTTGATCTTTTGAATTAATTGCACCTTCTTCTACACTCCTTTCTTCTTCCCCAGCTTTCATCATATCATTTTCTTGTTTTTCAAAGGGTTCACTGGGTGGACGCAGAGGTTCAGGTTCTACCTCTTTTACCTCATCATCTGGTGGTGGTAACACTTCAACAGGCTCTTTAACTGCTTCCTCTGTAGCAGCAGAAACTGAGCAGGGCTTGTCTTCAGCTACTTCCTTTTGCTCCTCCACCAGCACCTGATAGTCAGGCTCCATAGGAGTCTCAGGTGGAGTGTATAAATTAAGCTTAAAGCCAGGTTTTCTTTCTTTGCTTTGCCTCCATTTAGATGGACCACGCTTAACGCCTTTGGGCCAACCCTGCTTACTCTTTAAAGGTTCAAGATTGTCTTTCGTGCTGTTTTCCAATACAGCTACATCCTCTGTATTATCTTTGGGAGGCAATAAACAAAGACAAAAGAAAAGTATTAGCTTGCACAAACCATCCAATATTTTCAAACAAACCCTGAAGCAATTTATCAATTCAAAATGTGTTAAGAAACTCTGGAACAGAGTCATAAACAGATCTCAGACCACAACAGAATGACATGGTATCTCTAGCTCAAACACGCTTACACAATATTTAAAGTTGTCCCCGTTTAGTGGCCTTTTAACAGTGACCATCACAACCACCACAACCATTTACACACTAGAAGAATCCCAGAGATTTAAATCACAAGACATGTAAACTAAAACAATAATATTGTCCAAATATAATCTGTGATATTAGAATAAAGGTATGCTATCACTTTATATAGAAATTGATGTAATACACATTCATCTTTTTTGATAGTAATAACATGAGAGCCTGGAAAGCCCTGTTTGACCATTTTCAAGGACAAGCCATGGCAAGAATATAATCATGCGTTAGTACCACCACTGGAAAAAAAAAAAAAGGTGGTTCATATGAGTATCTTCTCATGGGCAGCATGTCATGACACAGCTCACAATACGTGACAAAAGCCAAAAGATAATTGAAATTAAACACAGAATGCATCAGAGCCCTAAATGAATCCATTGACTATAAAAAAAATACCTAAAGATATTCACTCCTCTCCACTTCTCTTTCCCCAGATACCACTTACATATACACCAGAAAAAAGGAAAATTCTCAGGACGTAACAGACTGCACTTGGGAGTGTGATGGCTTCAGAGATACTCCTTTGCAAAGTTCTGCTTCTCACTGTAGTGTTATAACACTCCTACAGTCAATTAATGCAATGACATGGTCCATGGACAAATACACAGGATCAGTCTAGTTAAAGCAGTGCAAACCTGAGCACTGGGACATAGCTGGAACACTCTGAATTTGCTACTGTTAGTTTAATCCGTTTCTGTTGGGAAGCAGGAAAAAGTGGTAATATTCTAATGGATCTGTGCACTGGACTGTAACAGCACCAACATTCATAAACATGGCTGTTCTCGTCGCACAAAAGCTGTTTAAAATAGACATCAGCATGTGATTGCTCAACTGAGGGCCACACAGAGTAAACTTCCCATGCAATTATGAAAACACTGAAGTAGTACCCACTGGCTTCTGAGAGTAAATATATAGACCTGAGAATGCAGTCATTCATTCTGGAATTGAAACTTCTAAAAGCGTAATTTGAGAGCCAGGAGGTCAAGGGATGAGTATACGTTCAGAATAGCTCATCAGTGGTTTCACCATCCATCCATTAGCTTTTCTGCCAGGAAATATCCTTGAAATCAAACCAGATAAGCAGCTTTGAAAGAACACATCCCTCTCTATCCCTCTCTTTAGTAGGGAAAAAAAAATAGGGACCCTAGTGCTGAGGACATATCATGCCCAGAAACAATAAACATTTCATTGAATTACCAACAATGCTGAACAGAAAGATTTTTGTGTAAATCAGATGTTATTTTACTTGTATGTTTTACCAAGGAGACAAAACCAGTATCAGACAATCTTGCAGTGATACCCCTGCTCAAAATGGCCTGTACAAAATGTCCTATTGTAGGGACATAAAAGTTGCTTTTGGCAACATGACAAGGAGTGCAGTGCTTCAGACTGGAAAAGATTTGTTTTCTGAACACAAAAAACAGATTATAATATTAATGGGTCAGGAATAACGAAAGAAGTAAACACAATAGAAACAAAGTCTGAAGCCACAACTGAATTCTAATGAACTACATGAAATTAATGGCTCTTGTAGCACCTCTAAGCACAAAACACTAAGATTATCAGATTTTAAGAGCAAAACAGCTAAATATATCTCATTGAAAATTTCCAGATTTATAATAAAAATAAACACTTCCTTTGAAGGCCACCTGACAGGTTAATTTTGTGAAGATATAAGAACATTTTCAACTTACTTGTACAATTGTCATCACTCCTGTAACATCGAATATCTTTCTCCTCCTTGTTCTGCTCTTCCTCCTCCTCCTCCTCTTCCTCCTTCTCCTGTTTCTGCTGCCCAGGCTGATACTCAAAAGCTTTTCTAATCACAGGCTTCAACTCATCATCTTCCCCATCCATCTCGCAGGTAGGTTCCAGCTGCGGCATGGGACGCTCTTCATCCGAGTTATCAAATGGCTCATTCAACACCTCTGTTGTTTCAGAAATTGTCTCTGTTGTAACACTGCTATTAATCCTTCTGCGTTTACGGCCCCTCTTCTTTTTCAGTATGAAAGGTCTCTGAAAAATAATTCCAGAAATATAACTCATCCCGCATTCCTATTTTTTATCTGACTCTGAACAACAATAAATTAATGTTTGGAAAGTGCATTTACAATTATCTATGTACGCCTTCAAAAAAATACCTTACATTGCACTAAATTCAAATGTAGACAAAATCTGAAAGTAAAATGCCTCACCAGTTTAAACATGTACCTATCTATACATAAACACAAACCTTCACATGGGTTCTCAACAATACACTAATAGAATCCTACGGTTGGCTGCTATAAAGAAAAAAAAGAAACCTGTTCAACAGTTTGTATTTCTATTATTACATGTTTTCACAGATGTATAGTTGCTTTTAAGTTTGTTCATCTAAAGTATAAGCAAAGGGAGCCTCTGATTCCCTAATTCTCACCACAGGCACATGCTAAGGTGAGTGCTTTAAAACTTTGGGATGCTAAATTTACTAATGTAAACCATTCAAACAGCTGATTTTTCAATGGAATTAAGAAATATGTAAGCCCTGCAGTAACCAGAATTTAACATTTAAATCTCTTGGAAATTAGAAGAATATGGGTAAAAAAGCCCTTTTCTTTTAACAGCATCTGCTTCTGAAAAAAACAGTATTCCCCTTTATGGAGTTCCTTTATTAAAAAACAATAAAAGGACAAACCCCATAAGCTGGGCTCCATCTTAAAATTAATAAAGGAAGAACCATTAAAATATTGAACCAATACCAATGCCAAACAGCAGAGGGCAATCACTAGTTTAAGAATTAGGAGGAGACTCTGACTTTTTTGTGTCCCTAGTATTTTTAGTTCTGTGAACAAACCAAAAGAGGGGGGAAAAAACAGAAGACAGGAATTGCTTGGTGTCCAAAGAATACAGAAATGATTAAAACAGTCTAAGAAATCTTCTTAATAAAACTAGATTCCTATTTCAATGATAAAGATTTGATCGAAATCAGAGGATGAATGACTTGAAATCAAACCATTGAAGTAACACACCTTTCTTTTTATGGCCAGTGACTGTGGCTTCGTCAGCCGGGGAGGTGAACTCTGCTGATTCTCATCCCCGCCATCCTCCTCGCTGCTGTCCTTAGATTGCTCTGTGGATTGCCCTCGCTCCCCCACCACCGCCACACTTTCTGGAGATCGCAAATATTTATTTTTAGATTGTACTTTTGCAGGTGATTGCCTACTATTAGTTCTCGTGGAGAATATTTCTTGCTCTTCCTTTTCCCAGCAGCTAGCTTGTTCCATCAGACGCTCAGCCTGAAGGGTTGAGGTTAAAATAACGGGTCACTGAAACAGCATTTACTTAGCCATATCCTTTACGTTCAGCTAAAGAGTTACAATAAGTCAACCCTGATTAGCACTGCTGGCTAACCTAGCAACAACACTGCAGCTGAATCATCTAGTAGCCCCTTTACAACAGTTAGGATAACAAACCAAAGAAGATTGCATTTCATGGGATATTTAGCACTATTAATGATGCAGCGAATTGATTTAAGTCCTTTAGCACTACATTACATGCCCACTGACATGGATCACTTTGAGCAAGTTCATAACACAAAGAATCGATTGACACTGTAGCCCCCGAGCTCTGCACCAAATTTGATCTGATTACATGCTCTTCGACTACCTCAAGAGTGATAAATACAGCTCCACGACAAGTGATTCATGTTTTAACTTTTCATATTCATCCCCCCAAAGTTACCATGTCTTGCTGCACAGCTTCCAAAAATTGTGCATTACAATAATATCAGCATCCTCGATCATTAAGCAGTGGTCAAAGTTAAAACCACTCTATTTAAGAAAGCCTAATGTTGAGTATTCCGAGTGATGAAATCCAAAGGAAGGGAAATTCAGAATAAGAAGTTTCTGCTATTACCTCCTTTTCTGCTTCTCTCTCTTCTTCAGAAACTGCAGCATTAGAAACTAATAAAGGAGTCCATCTCAAGCTTTCAGGATCTACTTCATTAATACGTGGATTTGCTTTCAGTTTCTCCATGTGACTTGAAATCAGCTTTTCCCTTCTAATAATTACAAATCTACAATCCAATAAACAGTAATTTTAGAAAGTGATCATCTAAAACAGCCTTCCTACAGTTTAAATCCTCTTGCACTATAGTCTGTGAAAAGAGATGGGTAAATGAATGGATACATCAAACAAAAAATATCAGCTGAAACACACAGACAATACGTTTACACCAACAACTGTTTACTAAGAGGAAATAAGGAACAAGAGTTCATGAAGTGAAAGCTCAATACCCAACATCACTAGGGCACCAGAGAATAGAGTAAAGGTTTCATAGTTGACTGCTCTAAATCCATGCAAGAGGTTTTGTGTTGGCAATTCAGTGGCTGCCAGAACAACTTTCCATTTTAATAGGACATACAAAAGCATAAATAGAAAGCACTGTGGATCATCAAGTAAAGAGTGATAAGTCATTAACACTACAACTGAAGATGGCAGCTAAGTGGACAAGAAAGTTAGAAACACTGGTTTTGTAAAGAAGCATAAAAGCGCACATTAGTCCTATGCTGATGCGGTAGAAACAACTTTCTAATTACTATGAAATGAAGTAGCATATCAAAAGCAGGTAGACTAGCATAATAGCACAGTATGCTAATATACAAGCACATACCCCACCAATGTCCCCTTGTTAAAAAGAATTATAAAGTTTTAAACAACAACAAAATTACGTTGTTTTTAGCAAGGGTTTCAAATGCTGTAAAAGTCAGGTAGGTTAAGTGACAACATTGCTTTCACTGCGAGAACACTTTACAAGAAAACCCCACCAAACCACCACAAAACCCATCAGATCCAAGGGAATCCTTTCACAGATTGTGACAAACTTCTACATAACTACATGTAAGAAAAATTAACAAAATATAGGTTAATTCATAAGAAGCCATACCCAAGGCATCCATCAGGTATTTCCAAGATGTGATTCCTTTTCCTGGCCCAGCCACTGACCTCCTGAGTACCTTTAGCCAGGTCAGTTCATGTCCCTGTCTAAGCTTTACTACCTGTGAAAACGACTAACCGACCTTGTTCGTAAAGTATTTGAATTCTATAGATGAAAAAAAAATAAATGTTATTTTCTACCCTTGTGTCAGTATTCAAGGCCTATAATATCATGTGACTGGGTAGAAGCTGTGTATAAGTAATGAATACGTATTTGATTCTCCCTTACAATGCGTTTGTCCCATCAGGTTGTCAAAAAATGAGGACTCAAGAAAGTTAAGATTTAATGCAGTGATAGCACTCCTCTTACTACTCAACGCCATCCTGTTGAGGTGCCAATCTCCCCTTTGAAGACTGGCATTCTTACTAGTTCAAAACTTGTTAGTTTTGAATACTAGTACTGGTGCACATAAAAGTTACTGAGGTTGAGCTATTCCTGATCTTAATTTTAATTTTTTTGGCAATCCACTGTTTGTAAGGCAGTTTCGCTTAATTGTAAAAGTTTCTATGATTGGAAAATCCAGATAGAATTAAGCAGGTCTTCAGAAACAAGTATCATTGAAAGTCATTTAAGGCATTTTATGGAAAAAAAAAAAGAGCCCTAACAACAGAAACAGTCCACTTAAATTACAAAATATTAATCAAGATCATTAAGAAAGAAGATATTCACAAAACAGAAACTCCCTTTCCCAGGGCACTAACTTTCAGCATTGATCATAATGTTAAATAGAAACTTTAAAAAGTCACTTGCATACGTAGTACCTCAGGAAGACTTCATAGAGCTGGTCTGATCCCAGTGCTTCTGTGAATTCAGCAATGACTGAAAAAGGGGGTGTGGAGAGACAGACTGCCACTCACAAACATGAATTTTTCCCTTACTGGTATTCAAAGCAAGGTATTTGCAAAGCAAGAGTCAGGAACTCTAATTATGGAAGATGATACTGAACAGAAAGTTCTCCACTGAAAGTGTTTGAAGCTGTCTGCTCCCTTCCAATAACTATTAACATGAAAGAGGATCCAAAAAAACCAGTATTTGTTTAGGGAGAAAAATACCATGCAAGACCCCACTAATGAGACCCGTCTGTAGTGACTTCTTCAGTAAGATAGTTATCATTCATTGCTAAATTAGAATTTTACACAGACATTTTTCACATCAACTGTTTTGTAAGTAGAAAAAGTGAATGTTTTGTCTCGGTATTTTTTTGACTTTTTACAAGATTCACTGACCTATCTTCTCTTTTATCTATCATGCTATGTTGCTGCAGGGTTGTAGCGATATCATGTGGACACATTCCAGTAGCTCGGCTCATTCCTTTGATGCTGATTTGTTTTTCATGGTGGCAGTTAAGGTATTCCAATATGACACTTTTCCAGTAAGCCAAGTATGAGAGACGACCCAGATCAGACAATGGCTTTTCAGGGGATCCTGCTTGACCCTCTCTTCTAGAAAGTAAATAGCCTAGAAGGAAAAGAAACAGAAAACCTTATTGAGATAACAAAACTCCAGATTTTTAATGACCCCTTCAGAAAGCTGGTATTAATAGAAAGATCAGCACAACTGATTACATTATTGGTCGCTCTTGCAATTAAAGAAATCCTACCCATAGAAGAGATTGGTTTTCATCACTGTGGTGACACAGAAAAGACTAAATCCTTGTAAGGGACTCAGATCTTCTGTTATGAGAATCAAATGTTAACCAAAACCCTATTCTAATCATAAGGCAAGGAGGAAAGAAAAAGCCACATAATTCAGAACAGATCTTATCATACATGATCTCATTTAGAACTACAACTGTCTGCCCTTTAAGAAACTTTTACACCTGAGTTATATCACTGAAGCCAAGAATTTTCAGAAGAATTTCAAGAGGAAGTGTCATGGGTAATATCTGTTAAGTCATCTTCAGGAAGCCCCAGGTGATACAAGTTTTTGATTCAACAGTTAGTTGTTGTCTTTCAGAGGTGACATATAATTCAGAAGTTGAATTACTAGGATAATTATTTAGGAGAAATAATTTAAAATTGATCTCCCTTAATTCATGTTAAAGAACATTCACATCATTCCAGTTTTACAGTAACTGATCAGCTATCACACAATACAATATACATAGAATATAAGATGAAGGTGGTGCAAGTCCTTTTTAACTCTCACAGTTTAAAGTAGAACACACCTGCTTGGAGATAACAGAAGAAGTCTGGTATTTGCCACCATTAAAACTAATTCAGGACAAAGGAAAAAACCCAATTAATAAAATGTATCCTTTCACAGTAATTCATCCCTCCATGATACATATTCTGCATGTGCCTTCATAAGCACTACCAAAACATGGGCCTTAAACACCAGGCTTACAAAATGCTTATTCAACAATAAGCATGGACATCTTGCTTATGGAATTACGTTACTCAAAGTTATTTGGAATACACCAACATGTATGATTCTTTTCACATATTCATATTTTTTTTTTAAGTTGCAATACCTCCTTTTATTTTTCAAAGACTTCTTTAGAACATATCTACTACAGCCATGTCTAGTAGAGCCATTTGCTAAACAAAGCCTCCTGAGTTCTTTATGAAGTTTCTCCTAATCAAATTAGACAAATTTAAAACATGTGATTAACCTCCAACTTTGAGTAAAGCAGTGGCTGTCTTCTTATTTTGCTGTATGCTCCACCATATACAAACTGCACACACACATATCTATTTTTTTAATATATATATAAAACTATGAAATGCACACATACAGGCATGTATATTTACTCAGACTAGAACAACAGTCTCCCCTTTTTCAGGAGCAATACAAAAGCTCACAAAGGAATTTGGAAAATACATATGCACTGGTCACCACAATCAAGCCTCCAGTTTGCATAAGAATGTTTCCACAGCAAAGCAGACATCCTACTACATTCCAAGTGATCAGTAAGGACATACTGAAATAAGTAGTGTACCCTTCATATCTATTAGCATGATTTACAACAAAATGCCAGAACTTCAGGAGGAACACCATCCCACATCTGCCTACTTCTACATAGCACAGATGCCTACACAGAGCCTGCCTACATCTGCATGGTATCACTGGAACCTCAGCAAGGAAATGTATTCTGTTTTACAGAAGAAACATGGTAAAACAGAGGAAAAACTTAAAAGAAGGTGTTTTAACATTTAAAGTTGCAGCATATTATATTTTTTTATAACTAGGTGATACATCTTAGTACTACCTGTAACTTTTGTTGACAGGAAAAGCCAGCACTGAATGGAAAGTTTCTCTTAACAGATTCTGTTATTTGAATTACATCTATTAAACTTACCAAAGATATGCCAAATAATTGATCTAAGTTGCAGGTAAATAAAAAACACTGATCTTGGTAGCTCGTGTATCTATCCTGAAGCATCTGAAATGAGTACAATATGCCCCTGTTAAACAAATACCCCCAGTGTCATTGTGTCTACCTCATCTTAATAACAGATAGCCTCAAAATGGAGGAAAGAACTTTCTTAAACTATAACCCCTGTTATGAAACTATGAACAACAACAATCAGAGGAGAAAACAGCTCCTCCCCACCCACTCCCCAAGAGTAAAGAAATCAGACTGTGTTACACCCCACCCCCCAAAAAAATATATAGAAGAACTAATCCAGACAAAGAGCTGCCTATCATGCCTTCTGAGCATTAAAAAGACAAAATACCATGAATGATTTTTATTTCTTGCCTTATCTCCTAGCCTTCATAGTGAGCCAATGTGCCACATGTGATTTACAGTCTTTGATTTTTGTCACACAAACTTCCCCAGAACCCCTTAGGTTTTATCTCACTCAAGATTTAAAACAATGAGAAGACATTAAATCTGAGAAAGGAAAAGTTAGCATAAGATACATGTCTTTTATGCCTTCAACACCAATGTAGGAGATAATGAGACATAAAAACATGCATTCAAAGAAACTTAACTTAACTTGAGTGGTATCTCGCAATTTCAATCTACAGCATTCCTAGATGCAATGCCACAGAAATAGCCACAGCAGAGTCCAAAACACATGTGAAAACAGTAACTTTAAGACATCTATGTCAGTCTCCAGAAACTTTCACTTAGTTAACTCCTGACTTTGTTATGCTCAGTTCTGTCTCTTAAAACAAATTAAGCAGTGTGAGTTCAGAGGTCCAGCTTGATAGTACCCTCTTCTGACAGTGGCCAAGAGAAAAAAAACCCAAAGGACAGACTACAACAGGAAATCACCCTGTGAAACTCACATGTGAACAGAATTAGTCTGGCTCTGTCCAAACAAATGGAACCCACCAGATGTGTACCATCCCCACACTTTTTGGCATTTTCTAAGAACGTAGGAAAATTTGTCTGTCTTTCTCAAGGAGCACAGAGTCCAGCTTTCTCCTCCCTTCACTGTATTTACCTATGGTTCTCTAGTGCTAGCCTTTATTGCCATGTCCACTAATGGGCCTGGTGCAGACCTCGGGTGAACTGATTTGGATTTCCCAAGCTCTCTCCTGAAAATCTAAACATTGGACCATATCAGCCCCCTTTCAGTCCTATGACATGAAATTGGTTTTATGCAGAGTTCCAGCTGCAAAGTGCCGTAAGCAGCTATTTCATCACTAGGTCGATTTCATCTCCAAATCCCAAAGATACATCCTTCTTTCCCTGCCACACACACTTCCAAACTTCACCAACTTAGCTTTCTAGTATTCGGCATAAATCACTCCACAGTCTTAAATAAGGCACATATGATTTAACTTGAGACAGCTGAAGTTAGTTTTACTATCTATAGGAGAAATGTAGGCTTGTCCCATTGCTTTTAACATGGCAGCAAAGGCAGCCCAGCCCACAAAGGTGCAAGAAGACAGAGATACAGGTTACATAGAGGCCAGTGGTACAGGAAGAAGCAGCAAACAGATACTGAACAATTAAACCGTTATACTGAGAAAGACCAAGTGAAAACTAAAATTGACAGAAGGAAGTCAAATGAAGTTTGAATATATTCTTTAAGGACTCTCCTGCAATCTGTGTGTTCTCAATACATGCTTTATATACTCTGGCAATGAACAAATCAATTTATCATTTAATTTCTGATGAATGGTCGAAGAAGAGAGATCTAGCTTTTAAAGGTTCAGTTTCTTTGAGTGAGTTTAAGACTGACCACAATCATTATAAAGGCATTAGGTTTTCAAGTAAGCCAAGTCATTTAACTTGATTCAAGTAAACCACGAAAACAAAAACCCCAGTCTTGTCCTTTCCCTCCAGCCTATTTGCGACTTGGATGTAGGTGTTGGAATTACCCCTGTTTGTTTGTCCAACGGAGCCCACGGTGAGGCTGTGGCTCAGGCACACACAACAGCAGTTACGCTGTGGTATGCACATTGCACAGCATTGAATGAACGCTTCATTACTGGTTTCCTATTCACCTGAGAAGGAAGAGAACTTGGGTAACATGAAGGTCTTCCACAAGTATTTTTGATATAATTATATTTACCATTTCTTTTTTTTTTAAAACTCTATATCCTGGAACATTCCTAGAAATGCTGTATTTTATATAAAATACCAAGATTACTTTGTTTAGCTCAAGAGGAGTTAAGCAATAGTCTGTTGGTTAGCACCCACGCTTTGGAAAATAAAGAATTGTAGCAGAGCAGGTTCTAAGAAGGGGAAGTAGAGGGCTATATTTGGTTTGTAAAGTAAGTATACGAGTCTTCTTTTTATGAAAGTATGCCAACATTTCTTGCAATCTCCAATGGACAACAAAACTGCGCATTTTATTGAAAATTTCAAAATAGCCAGAATACAATCCACCCTTAGCATCCTGAGGCAGTTTCAATGCAATCTACTCCAGAAGATGCCACCAGCTGAATCTCGTATCATTTCCTGTTTTCTATTTCCCACGTGCTCCCTTAACAGAGCATCTGACAGACCAACCTCACCACACACAACAGGCCCTGTGCTGATCTCACATAATTCCTCCAGTTTAACTTCACTGCTTAGAGGTAGTGGTTAATAGGTGAATATATTTTAATTTGGTTCTTTGAAATAGTGCCCTAAAGAGAGGCCCTTCAACCTTGCAAGGGCATCATGTATGATGTTTAACTACTGTTCTGAAAGTATCTTTTACCTCATTGTATCACATTGCATCCTCTTCAGCAGAAAGAGACAGAATCAGCAAAAATGGGCCTGAACAGCAAACAGCACTGAAATCTCATTCTGTACCTGGACAGGCAATTACAAATTCCAGTTCCTTTCTCCTATGCTACTAGCAACAAATCTACGTATTTGTTTTTCACTTATGCAGGTTAAAATTTAAAACAGAGTCTTCAAAGTTGACCCTGAGGGTAGGGATTCATAAGTCATTTCAGCTAGGATAGATTTTTTGTTTGCTACAAAATGCTGGAAATAATAGTTTACACTGAAAAATTTAAAAGACATTTATCTGAGAGTCAGTGATCTAGGCAACAGTTTTATCTATCAATCACATAACACACTGGAGACAAAACACACTTCTGATCTTATTTAAGAAGTCATGTTCAATATCACCTTCTAGGAAATCAATAACATTATTCTGTCTGAGTAAGAAAGTTACAAATACAAGAACATAACAGACTTTCTTCAGTAGTAACTGAGACAGAACTCAGTTTACAAAAGAACAGACAAGTATCTTAGAATTAGGATGTGTAGTTCCAGGGCGTTGCAGAGTCCTCATCTTGGATCACCCTAGCTGTTCCAGAGAATACAGCTCTTCACTCAAATTTTGTAATTCAAACTTAAATCTTCACCTTTTTTTGATCCCCTGCGGATTAGATTAAATTTTTCTTTACCTTAAAGAAAAGCTGCAGTCAAATGCAGTGTTTCTTTCAAAACCAGAACCCCACTGGTGGCAGTTTAATGCAAGAAAAGAAGCAGAGCTTTGCTCTAACACTCAAAGCTCTCAAACAGGAGCAACTCTCACAGAGCACAAGAACGGTATGGCAAATGCAACACAGCAGAGGTCCCTCGTTTAGAATAACTCCCAAGAGTCTTTCTGCAGTAACCCTGTCACTATAACCTACTGGACTTTGAACAGCAGTGGACTTGGCAAACAGGAAATCTTTATTTGATTCAGCAGGGTTTCATCAAGACGGCGTCCCCTCGTGCCTTTTAGGCTATCGCCTTCCATGCTGCCTGGAAAATTGCTTAATCATCATTGTGGTACCTTGCTTCAAAGAGGAAAATTTTTATTGTGAATCTTTACTACATTTACACAGAAGAAAAAGAAAGACTCTTCCTCCTTTTGAAGTAAAAAGCATAAAAAAATTAAGAGAAGTATCATTGCAAAAGCCTTAATTTATTGCTCATGTATTAAAATACCCCCAAAACAGATGATACTATATTATCGCAACTGAATAATCGTCCAATCATTTTAAAAAGTCAGACAGTATTTTTGTAATAGATGATGACTGAGAATCAAGGTAGGAAATAAACCATATGAAGAACCAAATTAAAATCTATTAACCTTGGCTTACAAACTTAAGTGTCTTTTGCCACTGTAAATTGCCTTGCAGCAAAACAGAAAAGCAAACTTAAACGGTTCCAAACTTGCTCAAGCCTTGCCTACATAGAAAGCCCATTTTAAAAACAGATTTCAGCTCACAAACAGGAACGACATAGTTAGAACAACTGCCAGGTTGTCAGGTCTCAGAGAGTCGTGAAACAGCTACTGAGCTGCTACAACATACAGCATGTCATAATAAGGTAAACTGTCACCAGCTTCAGTTTGCCTATGAGACATGTCATCTGTATGTACTGGGATTCAGCAGCTGAGCTGTAAATGGCTTAACCGCCTGTGAATCAAGGACAAGACAGACAACAAAGAAAAAAGCACTGTTGCCATTCTAAAGGACATGCCTGCTCTCCAGCCGTGCACTAAGGCCACCACAATCAAATTAATTTCAGCAGCTACAAAGAATTGCTGTCAATGCACAACTAAACTCCATTTTGCCTTTCTGAACCTGTTCAGTGATACTAACAACAGCACTCATCCCGTAAACAGGCTTGAAGAAAGCTGCCAGTGACGAGTCCACATCATCAAGTCCAGTTCAAAATGCACCTGTGTGACACAGTGCTTAGCTGACAGCCTGCTGGCAGCACTTCAGTTCCCAACTGCCTCAAGTTTATTCCAAAGTTTTCCTACCATGAACTAATCTAATGCTAACAACACAACTTTCAGAAGACAGCTAATCTAGAAACACCTGTAGACAGAATTTATACAGATCCAGAAGCACCTTTGCATTTTCATGTGACATATCAAGTCAAATACTCTATCATCTTTCTACTATCACAATGATACATATCCATTTATTTCACTCATTGCTCCAGTTGTTCACTCTTGAAGATGCATGTAACACTTTCCACTTTTCAGAAACTGAGGATGTTCTTCCCCAATTGCCATGACTTCTCAAAGATGACAGGGAGATGTCTTGCAATCATGCCAGCCAGCTCCTGTGGGTGAATCCCACCTGGTCCTATGAGTCTATATACATCCAGTTAACTGAAGAACTCTATAACGTTATCTTCCTCTACCACAGATGGCTTCTCTCCCTGCTCCTTAAATCCTGCCACACCTGACAATTGGCTCTGTCAGTGAAAGCCAAGACACTGAAAGTACCGAGTACCTTAGATGCCTTCTGAGATCCCTGCTGCACACAATGCCTAGTCCATCCAGCAGCAGGACCACGTTCCGCTTACTCTTCCTTTGGCTGTCCACATGCTTCTAAGAGCTCTCCTGTTGCTCTCCACATCTCTCAGTTTCAACTCCAACCAAGTTTTTTGGCTTAATTCCATTCTAGTACCTTTTGTAGATTTTGCTCTCCCTGCAGCCTAGCAGGCTTACTGTCACACTTGCTATTTTCATGAACATTAGAATGAGTCATTTTTGCAGTTTGAAGAAACTGTCTCTGGAGATCAACATGTTGTGTGCTCCTCTGCCCTTCCCAGCAGCCTCTTACAGGAAACCACAAGGTAAAATTCTTAGCTTGCTAGTTACCCTCCTCACTTCCATCAGGATCAGAAACCCTACTACTTCATGGCACTACCACTATTACTTCCCTGGTCAATTCCTCTTTGTTTGCAAGCAGAGCAGCACATCCAGCAAAGCATTTTCCCTAGCTGGTCCTTCCAAAACCTGTGGCAAGATATTGTCCCAAACACCCTGCAGAAGTCTGCTAGATTGCTTGTATCCTGCTGTGCTGCCTTTCCATCAGAATTTTTCAAGCAGTCCTTCAGTACAAGGGCCTTCTACCAGCAGATGCCATCCAGTTGCTTGGAAGGTTCATCCTCTTTCCTTTTTGACCAGGCTGTCTGTAACAAATGCCCACCAGAGCTGCCTCATCCTCCGATTCTGAGGCACATGTTCTGAACAGGCTCCTTGCATCCAGCTCATTCTTTTGTGTAGAGCCCAACCTCCCCACCTTGGCTACCCTGCCTGTCCTTCCTGAAGAGACTGTTATCCATCTATTGCAGCAGTCCACTCTTCTGAGCAACCCAACTGCATCTCTGTAACCCCGCTGGGGTTACAGCTCTATAAGAGAACACAGTCCTCCAATTCCTTCTTTTTGTCTCCAGGACTGGAGAAAATGGCCTAATGCGATCTCCAACGCGGTGTGAGAGGGCCCCCTCTCACCCTAATCACACTGTCTCTTGCAAACCCAACTTTTCAAGCCCCAAAATCACAGTGGCTGCTTATTCCCCTACAACTTCTGTGTAAGTTAGTTTCTGATAAGCCAGCATGGTCATTCCAACTGCTGCTTGGGGCACATCACCATCATTGTTATGTCAACTCCAAACAGCTCTCTGGACCCTCAGGACATCCCATTCTGGGCCAACTGTTCCCTTAAACTGCCAGGTTTGCATGTCTTGGTCACTATTGCTATAACTTGTTTGTTATTAGGCACTCGAGCAGTCAGCAGTGAATTCCACTGATCTAGCCCATCTGCCAGTGAAGTGAGATCAAAACCACCACCACCGACCAAAGCTGCTGGAGGATATAGAAAAGCAAGGGCACTAATGTAATGAAAATGGGAGTCAAACATAAGCAGGTTGCTTGGATCATAAGAACAGATTTTAGCCTACTGATCTTTCCCCAATTTTAGGCTGAATGTGGCCTTCACAGCAGAAGTCCATTTAGAAACATACACAGTACATCAGCAAAATGAGAAATTAATGCTGTGCTAGCATTCTGGACTTCAGTCTGAATTATAAGGATAATAGCTTTTCCTCATGCTTTGTATAACTCAGACCCATCAGTCCCAGGCACAATCAGACATAGGAACATTTACAGACACTTTTACACACAGCAAAGGTATCCCAACACCAGTGAAGTAACTCTGCTGCAGAAGACAGCATCAAGCTACTTATGAAAGATTTCCAGATACACACTTTAAAGATGCCAATGCACTGCTGACAGCCCTGAGCAGACAAGAGAGCCGCAACAAAAAAATCAAACTACTGCCAGAAGCTGGAAACAGCTTGAGATCTACTTCTCAGAGGCCCCTAGTCATAAAATGGAACATTTCTGAGAGTTGTAAGCAATAGTTTCTGCTCAAAAGACTGCCCTTATGTAACCATCACTGTTCAACTCCTATTTGTATTTTGTTAATACAGATGTCAGAAGAAAATGTATTCATGAGAATCTATCCAGAATAAAAGCAGCAACCAGTGAACTATTTGCCCTTGCATGTTCTGGGCTCTTCTCAGTCTCTTTAAAGACCAGCCCCCACAAAAGAATTACCAGACTCAGACAGATGGAATCAAGCACTTTTCCATTAAACTTTGTTTTGTTTGAAACATAACCAAGTAAAATAAGTCCCTTAATATGGAAAGGAAGAACTGAGAAGTTTTCATGCAATGTTCTGTATCAAACCAGAGATCTGAAAGAACAGTAACCACTAGTAACTGTTTTTATTACATACTAGTATCTGCAGTGAAGATTTCCCTCAAACCAGCATTTCGAGTTATCCTAAGAGGCTTCCTTTTGTCTTATAAAACATCAAATACTTTGCTTTGAAATTACCTGAACAAGTTGCGAAGGTACGGGTTCAAAAGTGTAGTCAGAAAAAAACAAAACAGCTGAGTATTTGGAGAGGACAGCTCGATGGGGTGAGGTCACCCCAGCATTCCAAGTTCAGAAGCATGACCATAAGTGGAAGGCAGAAATACGTACAGTGGAAGTGTGAGCTTATTAAGACTTAAGATTCCCCAAACTGTAATTCATGGTACCAGTTTTTTTCCATACCTATTCTGTGTGCTTCTGAACTGTTCTTATCTATGTCAACGGGAGGAAGGTCAAAGATAGAGGACCTTAAATAGGTGTTAGTACCCTCTTTGAAAGCACTTTTGAGGCAGCTTCAAAGGACCCCAGTGCCAAGATCCACACAAACACTATAAAAAAAAAAAAAAAGAAAGACTAGCTGCAAGTTGAGATGCTTAGATCAGTGAACAACCTGCTACATTCTCTTTTCTTCTTTGTCTGGTTGAAGAAAAGCTTTCTTCGCGATGAACAGAGTAAGCCAAAGATTCTCTCATTATTGTTACAAGAAATAATGCCAGCTCTCATTCCTCTCCACATCCTCAAGTAAACTCAACCCAGGGGGCCCAAAACCTTTAGTTCCTTTATAGAAAGCTTCACAGAAGAGGTTAGGGCTAAACAAATACCCTTCATGAAGGGAAGGAAAGGTAAAGATGACCGCATTACAGTCAGAGCAACAAAAGGTACCCTTTGAGTGAATTAATTGGCTAACACTTATTTTACCTGTGCCAGTTGCCAGTAAACCCCTTGAGTGGAGGTTCTGTATACAAAGTGGACTACTTGTAAGTGGAGTGAAAGCATAAGCAAGAGAAAAGGAACTGAAGTACTCTTAAAAGCAAGACTTGCATGCACAGAGGGCATCAGCCCTGACTACAATTGCATGAATAAATTTGTCAGGAGGTTAAGTGGTTCAGAAGATCATTAACAAGGATGGATTGCACTTGATTTTATAAGCAATGTTGTAAGTTATTATTTAGACTTACATTTTTAAATTATTAAATAAATAACACCAAACAGTAAATTGTTTATACAACTGTAACTGATGAATGGATTTCCTTTAAGAAATGCCATTGCCTTTTGGTGTTAAATGTTGACAGCACATGAATACTGTTATTATAAATGTATCACGCATACTTGTTAGAAAATACTACCCGTTTGCCTTCTTACAGGCTCTACTCATTCCTACAAGGCTCAACTGACAAGTCAGGAAGATGGACTTCAGAGTCTATGCCTAATCTAACAAGTAAACTAAATATGCCCAGAACCTTTACATGGCACTGAAGCCAACCAGATGGGATCCACACCATTAAGCTCCAACTCTCAGCTAGAACATTAACATAATTCTCCCAGATTTATAGCTCAAGAAAATCGTTATCACACTTGGAAAGTGAAGACTGAAACCGTATCAGGGATGGTTTTAACAGTTCTATATCATATAGCCAAGTTCCAGAGTCCAAGAGCTTTTCCTATCATTGTTTTATTCATATCTACAAAAGATAGCCTAGTTGTACTAAAGAATGTGAAAAAAAGCAGAGTGGGGAGTCAGTACTGAGAAGTCAAAAAGGCTCATCTGCAAATATTATATTTGCTCAGGTAAGAAGTCACAACACACACACTCCATAAGACACAACAGAAAATACAAACTGTCTTACATGAGCAGCAAAATGTCATTGTTGTTCATTTCCTCTATTAAAACATGCCATACAACAGGGAATTATCCAAGTAAGATTTAGAAGAACAAACTAATAGATGAAGGAGGTTATTAGGGAACCTCATGGTAATACCTGGTTAGTCAGCAGATACAGAAATCACATAATATAAAGTGTATATTATCTATCAAGCACTGAACACAAAAAATCCATTTATAACAGTACACTTCAAAAAGCTAAGCCTAAGACATAGCAATCTGCTAAATATCTACTGTTATTCTAAACAGAAGTAAGCAAGCAAAAAAATTAATTTCTTTACAAGCAGGAACTGCCTGATAAAAGTGACAGCACTGGTAAGAGAGACAGTTTTTAAGAAAGCCACGTGACTGTCTCATTGAGGTGAGATATCTCACTGTGCCTCAACAACAGGGTGACAGGCTACAAAATACCCATTTTGTCCACTGACTTGCTGCAACAGAAGCACACTGCCATTAAAAGTAGAAATTCATGATCATTAACGATGCACTAGTTAATTAAAATCTGTTTTCAGCCACCAGACTTTGGCAGATGGCTTCTCCTGTTCACAAACGCCTTATAAAGACAGCTTTGTCCAACAAACATTTGTTTTCATTGTTACCGTGTTTGGCCTTGCCTTTTGGCTGTTTTCAATGCTATCTGAAATAAAGATGCTCTTCAGTTAAAACAGTCTTAGCTTCTGTATCTGAAGTGACATGCCCAATTTCTTTTGCAGTTCTGATAAATGCACAGTGTCTTGAAGCTATATACAAGCCATGCCAAGAAATCCCAAGAGGCTGATTTTCTTGGAATAATCTTAAGTCAACAAAGCTTGATTCAAAATCCATCTTTATTCTCCCCTCATCTAAATCTCTGCTTGACAGAACGTTCCTTATTAGTTATTTAGGAGAGGCCAAACTCATGCCTTCAGGTCAGCAACATAATCAATCATCAAGTAAAGAACATAAAATAAGCAGCAGCATTCAGGCTCCCTCACAAATTCACAGGTCCCACAGACAGCCACTTTCAACTCCTTCTTAAAGAAAAAAAAAAAAAAGAAAAAAGAAAAAAGGCAGGCAATTCAACTTTTTATTTTGACACATCTGTAAACACAGCAACAAAAATGACCAGAAGACTGACAAAGTGCTCTGTATTGGGGTACACAAGTCAGCCAGTAGTAAAAAAAAACAAACACAGACTGATTCAATATGGGCCACTGCAATTAATAAGTGACACAGGCCTGTTTTATACAGATCCTTAAATTTTTGGTGTTGACTTCAGAAGTGTAGTTTGAGAATACACTTTTGCAATAAAGACTACTAAAAAAACCCGTTCCTCTCCACCCTCTGCCTCTCATTCTCTCCCTCCACTGTTTACCACACCCTCAGCAGTAACAAAATAGTTCTTTCAGGATTGTAATGTCAGAAAGGGAATGCTGAAATGCTCTTGGTTAAAATAAATTTTATCTTAAAAAAAAAATACAGTCCTACTTCATCCCCCATCTCAATTCTGTTTACAGAACATAGCAAAGTTTAACTGTAAACAACTTTCTTTTAAAGCGTATTTATTCCTAGATTGTATTTTCCGCTATGTTTCAGTATTTGTTACAGCAAAGTATAAAACATCTTAACACTGGACTTGGGAAAAGAACAGTGTAAAGAGTGTTTACAGAAAGAGTTCATCATTCCACAGACACCCTCATTTTTCAAATGTTATTTCTACCTCATATTCATATTTAAGTATTTGTAAATTTAAAAACACTATTTCTGATTGTCTTGAAGTACTTAAAGTCGTTTTTCCAAAACATTGCTTTCTGGCCAATGCATTATTTCCCATGACCAGATTAAAGGATTTATTTAGCCTATCAATTCTATATAAACACATAGCAAAGAAGTAGATCCAATCACAGCCCACTGCAACCTGGGTCTAGCTGTAAGCAGCAGGCAGATAGCAGAAGAGGTTCCCAAGAGTTCCAGAAGCACATCAGAACTTACACACCAAACATGTGAACACACTTCCTCTGATCCCTCCTAAGAGATTTGCTCCATTGCAGCACCCACCTTTACCCTCCCACCCCCCAGCTTTGTTTTCCAGAAGTTAGTTTATGAATTAGTATAAAGAATGCAGGTTTTCTCAGTTTGAGGTCCGTGTCTTGTTTCCAACTGAACACAGACTTTTAAATCAGTTACCCTCTTCCCAACCTGTTACTACACAGCAAGACTACACAGCTATTTAAACACCACAGCTAAGGCTATACAGCATAGGAATTGTGTGAATTCATCATAATGAAGAAGAGAACTATGTCTTTTCATTACTTTTGCCCTCTTTTGCCGTTTTAGTGCTTCTGTTAATAGTCTGTCATTGTTTCTGTGTTCAAATACTCTCAGAAGAAGAAATACCACCATTTCCATACTGTGATGGCTTTGCTCATCTGCCTCATTCCAGTTTCCTTCCAAAAAATGAAAGCCCTTCAGTAAAGAAAATTTGTCATCTTTTCCAAAGCTCTTCATTTACTCATACAATACTATCTCAGAGCCACTGTAAAAACCTCAGGCAGCATTTTCACTCCGATCCACCACTTAATTCCAACACTTTTATTGCATTTTTTAAAAGTTACTCATCTTCCAAAAAGGGATGACATTTTCTCAAAGGCCAGTATAATCTATCAGTCATATGTTGCCCTAAATGACGGGCCACATGTTAGTCCGTTACTGCTTTCAAGTTTTGTTCAACTTCTTGGTTTTGGCTGAGTGCACAAACATGGTGCTTCACAAACTCATTGCTCCTCAGGTTTCCACAGAGGGAGTAACCTGATTTGCTCTCAAAGCAGAAAGCCTAGAAATACTATATCAGGAACCAGAGATAACAGAGTTATGAAATCAACCTTTTGGCACAGCAACATTTCCAAACCTTTCTTAATATAACAAAGGATCACAAAGCCATGAGGAAGTTTGAAATATGTAGTTTATCCTAGAAGAGAAAATGCTGTTTGTTTTGAGCATATTCAGAAATAAGCAGTCTTATTTTTGAACAATATTCACGTTTTTCTTCTATCTTAGCAGAAACCAAATCTCTTGCCTTTCACAGAAGAACTGATTTTACAGGCTGGACCAGCTCCCTGCCAAATTTGTAGGGGAAACAAAACTGCACTAAAGACCAGAAGAAAATTTCATACTCTTCAGAGTCTCCTTAAACTGCACCCAAAGACTCCTTCAGAATCTCCTTAAACTGCACTTTTCCCATGCTAGAATAAAACTCCTTATGTAATATAAATTCGGTTTCTTTCTTCCACCGCCAGACATGAATTGTCTTTCCCTATCATGGTCTTCTCACAGAAAAAAACAACTGAACTACACATCCCAGATGGGAATCAGGGGTTAGTTCAAGATAATGGGAAAAAAAAGCAGCCATTAAAAGTTGCATGCAAGAAATGATACAAAAGGTCAAAAAGTCCTCAAGAAGTCAGCAGTGACATTCCCCAAATACACAGACAAGTGAAACAACCCCCCCCACCCCCCCAAAACAAAACAAAGAACATATATAACCCAAACAGGATCCCAGCATCATTAAAACAGGTCTCTTCTCTCAGCAAGAATAATCATTCTGCAATGAACAGATAAAGCAAAGAAGGAATTCTGAAGGGGAGGAAGAAACCTAAAATCAAGTTGGACTGGAAATGCTCTCAAGATAAATAACAAAAGGCTAGTGAGGACTTTGCTCCTCAGCATTGAGCCATCAACATAGTAGCCAGAAAGGTTTAACCTAATATTGTCACATTTTTTTCCCCTCCAACTGCTACTAAGCCTCTAGCATGGAATTTGTAATCCAATAAACAGAAATATAGGACTGATGAGATAAGCTTTGTGAGGAAGTGCAAATCAGAAGAAAATAAATATTAAATACCGCAGTATTTCATTCTAGTAAACCGAACTCTGTCTTAGATATGCCAAATAAAGATTTGGCTGCTCTTCAGCCTGATGAGTAGAAACAGTAAGTATACAAAGATTCTGGGCTTTGTGAGAGCCCAAATCAAGAAAGTCAAGAAAAATTTATATAGAGAAGCTGCTAAAGTTTATAAAAGAAATTGGACTCAAATAGAGGAGCAGCTATTACACTGCTTGCACGGTCAAAACCACAACATCAATGCAGCTGAACTGACAGAAGACATATAAAGACTTGCTCAAATGCAGTCAAATGGTATATATAATCCTTGTGACAGGAGCAATAGCTATGTATCGCCCCAAACAGACTCGTATTCAAAGTGAAAGAAACTCAGAATGGGATCTTACACAATAAACGCCTGCTCTCTGGTTTATTTTTGGATCAACCTAATCTGGAGTCTACTTGCCCAAGATCTAATTTAAAGCAAATACAAAAGATTCATGCAGAAGTCAATTATTCTCCCTTAGGTACAACCCCGCAATCACAATCCAGTCAACTTCACAGAATCCAAGAACAAGAAGGAAATGAAAACAAAAGAAAAAGCCCAAACCCAAGAAGTTTGGCAAAAATTATCCTGTAAAAGGCAGGAAGGTATAAATGTAACAAACAAATTAAGATCCTTATTAATTTTCAGAAACTGCTTTTGTACATTTGGATACACTCCAAGTAAAAATTAGATTCCCTATATGAAAAATCCTCAGACTGTTATAAAATAATATTAAAGAAGCAATACTCAGCATAAACAAAATTAATACTTCACACAAACCATTTCGTCTTCAGTATGACACGCTTCTCAAAAATAAAACAGGTTAAACTGATTTTAGCTTACAGTAAAATGAATTAAGCAAAATGAAGAATATCAAGTCGGCAATTTTACAAATTAACAGTTTCACTATTTGATAAATGTTCAGAACTAATTTTTTTTTCCATTTTTAACAGTCTAACAAGTCTCTGTAACAGTCAAACCCCATAACTTTCCTACCAAAAAAAAAATTAATCTTACCAGACTTGAAAAAACAGAACAGATAAAGACACATATTGTGTTTCTAAAAACAACACTGCTATTTAAGTGACTGATGATATGCAGAAAACTACACAAAGATTTTGCTGAAGGTGATCGGGCTACAGAAATCGGGCCTTTTACAGCACACTTTCTTCTCACAAAAGTTAAAGTACTCTTCCTAAAAAGATTTTGTACATGTGACATTATAGATCCCTGAAGAGACAGACCTTAAACAAAGCTTTATATTGGTACTGTAACAGTATTATCCATTTCTTTTGGAAATACAGGCAAGTTTAAATGTAGTTAGTAAAAAGTTGGAAGAAAATGAACCTAGGGAAAAAAAAAAAAATCAATCGTCAGAAAACAAATACCTATTTTTCTTTTAGGAAAATAAAATAATTTATTTTCCCTTGCAAGTTACAGGATGATCACATAGACTCATCTGTAAACATTACATTAGTTCAAGATAAAGGAGTGCATGATAACAAACAAATGCATTTCACTTACCAAAAAAGCAGCAAATTCTGCACCATAAACTACATTTTCACCAGTCTGCTGACAAAGCAGAAGTTGTGTAGTGGCTTAAGGCTGCATTCTTTCCAGCCTTTCTAACTGTCAAGTGTCGAGATACACACAAAGTAATGTGAGCAGTCAGCTACTGGCAAACAGTTGTTGAGACATTCCCTTCTGTGGTTTGCAATTCTCACTTTCTGAAAATTACTTGTGCAGTTACGTTTTTATTATTTTAGTCTAAAACCTGTTCTGGATACTGTTATAAAAGATGCAAATACCAGTAACTACTTCACAACATTCAAAATACAGCAGTTTAGATGTGCTACCTGCATGACAAATGAAAACATTCAGAACATAAAATTTATTTCCCAATAACTTAATAAGATCATGACAATCTGGATAATGTTCTCAGGCCAGTTAGAGCAACTTCTCAGAGATGGCAAGTGAACAGAATGGGTGAAGTACAAATAAGATGGTTGTCAGTCAGTTACAATATAGGAAGTAGAAACAAATAAAAATTCAGGCAAAAAAAAAGAAGGAAATAATTGTTCTTGAAAGGGTTTTTTTGTATGAAGACAGATTTTGGACTTGCTCATCCAGATGAGGCTACAGCTGCCCCATTGAATCAAGCCTGCCACCACTTTTAATCCAGTTTGTGCCTCACTCTCACTGCAGACTTTCTCAGTCACCTCTTGGTTCATCATTCTTTTGGAAACTGTGACTATTACAGGAACCTCTGTCCAAAAAACAGAGGCCAAACACCATGTAAATGCACTCCCAAAGCAGGCAGTCTGTTTGCTGTAGCTACACCAGAAGCTAAAGCTGGTCTCTGGACTCTGCCCAGCGTGTATACAGCTGCAGCCTACACCCGTGATGCAAAGGCAAAGATGAAAGGCCTAAAGAAGAGCACCAGATGAGGTTAAGGATACCATTAGTTCATGTTGCAAGTTATCACAGAAATCCTAATGATTCAAACAACCCGATGTACTTCCAGATTTTTCCACAAGGTTGAGGGACGGAATACCCTACTGATTTTTCCAGGTTAAGTAGCACACAGCACAGAAACAGGCAGAGCACAGATCCAAAGGGACAGAGCATATCCATCTTCAGACCTTCTGTGAAATGCACAGGTCTCATAACTGTGCCATCAGCTTCGTAGACATAATTATTGCAAAATTCAAGTGGAATAACGTTTGTTGAAAGTGCTTTTTTTTGGAAAGACACCACAGAGTAAAAACCAAAGAAAAAGCCTAGAAGTACTTACCAGTTGTGCCCAGTAAGAGTTCCCATCTCCGTTTGCAAGAAGAGATCTTAACCCTAAAATGGGGGCAATTTCTACCTCAGTAAATCTGAAGTTCACCCTGCATTCCTGAAATGCGTGGTACTCCTCCCTGCCTTTCCTAAAAGGCTGCAGAAGGTGCACAATGGAACAGCTGCTGTGTTCTGCTCCAGTGATGGCTACATTTCAGGGGTGGATTAAGTGGTCCAGAACCATCCTTACCTAACTCACAGGGGTACAGTGAAGACTGTTTATAAAGCCATGCAATGATGAGACACACTATGTATCTTTATGAACTCTAGTGTAGTCATGCTGGGTAGAACACTACAAGACACAGAACTCAAAAACTCTGCAGTTACAAATTATTGTCTTTGTCCTGCTGTTATACTGTAATGTATTTTTATTTGCATTTTAATTTTCTTGCATACACCTTCAGGGCAGGAATCCTATTATCTTAACTATGTCTATTGTCGTGTAATTCTACAGTGCTTTCCAAAAAAAAAAGTAAAAGTGAAATATACGCTAATTCCTTTATCATCCTCCTAAGTTACAGTAGGAAGTTGGATTCAGTTGTACTGAGGACACTTATCCGAGAATTTTCTTTAGATGATTTTGTTTGCAGTCTTTTTGCAGCTTAAAGATTTGGGGAATAACAAATCTGTATTTAAACAATTGTGCCTGTAGCTTTATAATAGGTCAGACAACTCAGCAAAATAAAGCAGCAAGTACATACACAGCCATAAGCGCCTATCCTTTTTTTGGTAATATTTCCACTAAGGAAATTATGAACTTAAAGACAAAAAAACCCAAAATACATTCCTTCTATGTAGTAACTCTTCAGCTAGAACAGTTCTTTAGCTAAAAGAAGATGTAAGTTAGAAATATTAGAATGTAGAGAATCCCTTGGACTAACACCTTCTTAGCTTTAATCACAAATAATTGCCTCTGCTTATACTAACTAGTAAAGAAAAATGGAAAATAATTTAGACAATTCCTTCAGAGTAATAGCTTTGTAAACTAATATTACTGCTGAAAGATTCATTCTCAATTTCCTCAAGTACAGTAACAGAGAAGCAGTAAGTTTCTCACTTCAGGGAGCTCTTCTATACTATATAAATATAAACAGAAATCCCATTATCTATTGATAAAAACAACAAAGCAAGTTAAATAAAGTTTCTTATGTTACAATTCCTTATAACAGCCATCAGCTCCCTAGATCACAAGTGTAAATAGAACACTTCACTTACTGAAATCAATGAGAAACCTTCCAAATCCTTGCCTTTGGTATTGGGGCATGATCATTATGCAGGAGACATTGTACTTCTGCTGGCAAAGCTTTTCCTGTGGGAAGGAGAAACAGATCAAGTATGTCAAAGCACTGCTGAAGTGGGCAATTGCCTGCACCTGCCACTGTCCTTGTAAAATATCCCAGTAAGGTGAACAGATGCATGGGGTCAGTACCAAAGTCAAATAATTCCATGTTAATATTTAATTCTAAGAAGGAAGTATCAAACATACCCTTCAAAATATTTATTAGCTAACTAGTCAGCATCTTAAAAAATAAATACGTTGTCTAAACAGCATAATGAAGTTTAAGTGCTGTAAAGGAGGGGGACAGGAGGAAGAGGGAAAGATTTTCACGCTTCACTGACCATTCCATCAAGGATAGAAAAATGGAAAAATAATATTCATACACATAGTGAAGTTGTATTTTCTGCAATTGCTACACTAAGTGCCTGCTGGTTTCCATCTGTATTTTGTCTTCTCTCTCTGAATGAATATGGGGCGGGAGGGAGGGGAGGAACCCCATAACCATAGACCTAAGAAGCCTTACTTGAAGTATATTAACTCTTTCAAAGCTGAATGCTTCTCAGATGAACACAAATTCAGGCAGAATGCTCAGAAGCCAGAGCTCTTCCAGACAGAATGAAGAATCTAAACTAGGAAGCTGTTCTAACAATACACAGCTATAGGTCCTTTCTAATTTATTGATACAAAAGGAAGAGTCTTGAAGCCTTGTTACCTTTAAAAGATTACACACACACACAAAAAAAATAAACACCAAATCAGCACCAGGTAGTTTTGTGGAAGACTAAATAAATCAACCAAAAATATCCAGGTCAGCAATAACTGACAAGAAGTTGTGGCAAGCACAGTGATAGTTTAAGACAACACCTATCACTTCAGCCTCTACACACAACACCAGACCAGCGATGACACTGATGGGATCACGTGCCAGTATCTTGGTTTCTCAGTGTTTCTTCAGCTGTGAGAGCAGACCCCCATGCGATATTTTGCAAAGTTTCCTAGTTTCTCTGTCATTGTGAAGTATGTTCTCTGTACAGGCTTCTCAAGACTGCCAGTAGGAAGTTCACATCCTGGCAAGGTATTTATAATCAGGGAAGAAAAGTCACAGCATTTCTGCCAGTGAGAGACACATGTTGGTTGTTGTTTGGTTTTTTTTTTTGAAGGAAAAAAAAAAGGCAGGGGGCAGGGCAAAATTATTTAGTGAATAATTTCATACTTCAGTAGATATTGAGTGAAGTGTCTTTTTCTAAGTTTCAGTAGCAAAACCAGTAGTGATCATCAGATGTGACAAATAGACTAACCAAAAGCAATTTATCACATTTCTTATGGACAAATTGACTAATGGAAGCTCTTCCGGTTGCGGACACATCTAATTGTACTTCACTTCACCATGATTTTTAGTCATCTTTTTCGAGACAGTCCACATAAGTATTATTTCTGTCTATAGCATCCATCAATTGCTTTAAAATACAAAGCAAAAGCACAAGCAATAAAGACATCCACCCTAAAGAAGACATCCACCATGAAGTGAGGCACTGTGTTCTTACACACCCGGTGCAATGAGTGCCTACAGTCGGTCAGACTGTACACAGGAGATGAACTCTGCTGGCCATTTATGTCTAGACAGCCAGCTTGAACTGACAACAGTAAAACCATGAAAACACAGCAACATTTCTAATACCGAGCACTTTCAGAAGTTAGACTTGGCATACTATTGCAAAAAATGATAAGGGTAGGAAAAAGATTTCATTTTCAACTAAAAATCACAAAACATTCTGGAAAAAAAACTCAAGAAAACCCAACCCCAAACCACCCATAACCAAGCCAACAAAAAAACCCCAATGAATATGACTGAATACACATACAATTTCTCAATTTGCATCAGTCTTTGAGACAAGAAAGAACAAGTGTATTTGAGACAACACACATTATATTTGAGATTTATAGAGAAGATTCCAAGTTTCTGAATTGTTTTTCTTTGCTGTTAGCACAAATATCAAGACCAGGAAATTACGAATGTTCCAAAACAATTTATATTTTTTTTACCTTAGAGAAATATCCAACTAAATGGCAGCCTTTCTCATCATTTTTTGTAAGGACATAGAAGAGGAATGGTTCAACATCATAATACAAGGTTTTGTGGTCCAGAAAAAGCTTAGCTAACAAACAAAGATTCTGACAATAAATTTTGCTCACGTTTCCATCAACCTAGAAAGCAAGACAGACGTAGTTATTTCCAATGCCACCAACATGTTAGAACAAAACAACTTCTTGAAATCAATCATATCCTAGAAGGAAACATGAACAAGATGGTGTTACCGGAAAAAAAAAAAACCCAACACATGAAGGTTCAGAAGAGAAATGGCCCAGCTTCTTGTTAAATAAGAATTCTTCAGTTAGTACTAATTACTTTGCATTTGTAAGTATCCTCTGAGGATCTGGATTTATTAAACAAAGTAACTTCATCTTTTAATTGTTCAAGTGAGACTTACCTCTTTCACTTCATTCCTGGAATGAAAATGAATGACTGGCAGACAGTACAAAAAACGTACTAGTTAGTGGTTGTGTACAACAATTAAAAAACCCAAACCCAAAACAATGAAGTATGTTATGTCGAATCCTAAAGGTGTAAGGCCAATGAATCAGTTGCCAATTACGTATCAAGTACAGAAGTGTTTTAGATAAATTGGGCAAGATGGACAAGACAAAATTTCTATGCTGGACTAAAGCACTATTGAGCAAGAGAAATAAATTTTCAGGCTAAGTACTACGATTAGTCTAGGTATGTTACGAGTGTAAAGAGTCAAGCTGTGACTCAGACAGCTACAGAAAAGCCAGAGAGAGATGCAGATTTCCTAGATCAATTAGCTACTCCCTGAAAGGGAAATCTCAGTCAAAGGCAACAGCATTTTTGAAATAATCTTAATGGGAAGGTTTGCGTGTACTCTGATAAAGTCACTAGCTGCATTTCATTCACACAGCCAGCCAAATGGCATGCACACCATGCCAAAAAAGAAGCCACATTCTATTCTACTTTGGTTTTAGAAAGAATCCTAGTTACAAGTCTAAGTAAAATGCAAGCTTTTGATATTTAGGTATTTCAAGGTGAGTTCAGTAGCACAGTTGCATTATCTTGATTAAAGAAAAATCATTTAATGGACAGCTACTGCTCCTAAAGGCATTGGAACAAACCTGCATACAGTACTCTAGAACCTATAAAATACAGTAAGCTCTCCTAACAACTCCCTCCATTGGTCTATGCTTTTGATTCATTTTCACACTTCTTAGCAAGTCTGCAAATTAATTGCAACCATTAAGCAAGTAGAAATCATCACTGGGTAAGCCATAAGCCCAAAACCCAAAACTATGTCAACTATCTTTTCTAGTAAGAACATTTGTACAGAAATTTTAAAAACTCCTTAAATTCCAGGCAAACACAGCTTGATTACGAGTTTTAAAAGTGTGGGTGGGAAGGTGGAAAGGCTGCAACTTCAAAAGCAAGCATCTGTCAAAAGCTTCTTGCATTCAGCATAGTAGTAAACTATGTCAAAGTCTTCTCAAATCTGTCAAAGTCATGCTCTGGGCAGAGGTACATAAATCTTAAAATGCCAAACTCATTTCTATTTCTCCCAAAAACAGAAGCATGAAGGAAACCACAAACCCTTCATTCTGTCAAAAACGGGTACAATAGATTCCTGAACGTACTTGTGGGGAAGGCCTTCAACTGCTAAGTTTCTACAGTTAGCAGAGTAACAACTGACATTGACCTTTGAATTAAAAAAAAACAAACCACTTTATTTCAGAAATCCTTACGCAAGTGCTAATTCAAGCACCTAAAATAGAGAAAGGGAAAAAAAAAGCAGTAGAGAAAGGGACACTTCTTTCACATGCACCTTGTTTTCCACATGTTTTTGTATCAACCCCCACTCTCCTCCTCTCTTTCACAGAGCTACACTTTTTTGTTTTTTAGGAAGTTTTGTTCATGTGTTGGCAGTAGCCAATCCTGGAAAACAGGATTTGCCTACTGTATATTGCACAACTCTTAACACGTGCCAACAGAGGAAAATCTAAGGTATTTTGGACTGACTAGGACAATTTTGTTTCTTGGTAGGAAAAGAGTTAAATCTGTTCACAATTTCAGTCTTTTGCTGGCAGATCTACAATCTTTATAAAAAGTATCCAAGACAGGAAGGAAGCAATCTTTATGCAGATAGATTTGGGTTGTTTTTTTCATAGCACAAAACCAAACAAGGGAACCAAATATTACGATCTTGTTCTAATTTAAGTAAGGACTTCAAGACTATATCTACAATTGTTGGAACAGATTGTGGCCATAACCAAGCATGACAGACATTATTACAGTACGAAGCTTGTGTTTTCAAATAAAATCTATGGTATCTGCTTCTTAATTGTAAATATCAACATACACATCTAAATACTGCTGTTGATAAACAGCCTCAAAAGAAGTCCTAGTAACCCTGACAGTCTTTTCTCTTAATGCGATCAGTAACAACCTTTGAGACACAGGAATGAGGAGGTTAAGGCACAGATCAGTAGCTGTGGGCATGCTATCTGAAGCATGGAATTCTATTGTCCATGGAATTCTATCCTTGTGAATCCCAAACTTTAACAGAAGTCATCTCCCAAGAGAATAATTTAGATTCTAAAGGAATAACTATCCACAAACTCAAGTCTGGACTTTCTGAATTAAAGGCAGTGTGTTCTGGCCAAAGTTGGATGAAACCTCTGTCATCCAACCAGGATGTTTCAGAGCAAGTTTCTCAAAGATCTGAAAGGCAAAAGCACTTAGTAGCTACGTTTGTATTTTTAGAACAATACCCAAGAACTACTTTGTTTGCTTATATACAATGGAAGCATCTACATTATGATTGGTATTCTCTCTGAACCCAAGATATTCAAGTAGCCAGAAATTAACAGGCACAAGAGGTACTTTTGCTGAGAAGGGACAGACAAACCAGTCAAAGAGCTTCTAATACAGTCCCCATCTAAGACGCAGGCAAGACAAGGATCTTAAGAGGCTGGGTAATGCATGAAGTACACGTAATGAAAGTAAGGATTGTGACAGAACAGGACAGGAAAGATGGACTTGGTTTTGCAGCATAAGAAGTATCTCCAAGGAAGTATTTAAGTACGTTAAGTTTTTCACTCGTTCTACAGCTGGTCTACAAGGTCTACAATGTGTTACTTTCAGAAATTTAGATTTTGATTTACCTACCTCAAATACTGAAAGGTCATTTCTTCTGTAGATTTCATTGGCTGGAGGATGAAACCAGCCACATTTCTTTGAGTGCCTTAGCAAAATGTTTTTACTTTTCATGTATTTAAGACAGAATTCACACAGGTAAAGCTTTGGTAATCTGCATGAAAATTAGAAAAATATTTTATACAAGAAATTTGTTAAATTCTGTAAACAAAAAGGTTATCACAAAGTAAAAGGCCCTCCCCATTTAAATATAAGCAGCATTTACTCATGGTACCTTAAGTTTTAAAAATAAAATAAAATTAAAAAATCATCACATTACAGTGATTAAACATACATATCAGCCATACAACAGGAAGATAAGAAAAGTTCAGATCCAATCAATCACAATGAACCTAATTCAATAGAGTTGGCCTGTGGTCAACTGTTTCATGTTCCAGCCCCCAGTAGATCCATTACTTCTGCTTTCCCACATTCCATCTAACCTTTTGCTGTGATGTCTATCGAAGTTGGCACAATGGAGTGATACCTCAGAATTTCACCCTCCTTTTTCCAATAAAGAAAAGAAGGCATAGAACAGAATTAATACAGGGAATGCCCTTACCTTTAATTTTAATTATTTTGTACATGGGAAAGGCCAGGAGATAATTTTTTCTTTCCACTGTCTTTGAAATACTTGGGGGAACAGCAAACTGTAGTAGGATTGTATCCCCACATAAACAATCACTTCACTTGAACAGAGAAGCCCACCAAACAGCCTGCATCTAGGCAAAAAGTCTCCCTTCCATACACCTCCACGACACAGCATAGATTACTGTAGTCATCTGGGAAGGATGTGGGACACAAGCACCCACGTGCCCTGGGTAAGACAACACTGACAAGTGTTCTACATACAAGAAACTGCTCCTTTCAGTGTATTTTATGGCTATTTACCTTCATTTTTATATTACTGAAGCAGTGGAAGACTGTTGCAGAAATTAATTAGTCTACAAAATTTTTAGAGTAGAGGAAAATCTTTATCTGCTCTAAAGCGTATCATAGGATCATGTTGGGATCACAGTCACTATTTCAGTAGTATAAGATAGTTTGTCAACATAAAAAGCACTTTGAACTGTTTGTTCCATGACGTAATCCCACGCCACTAAGAGCCAAGAACCACACTGCCTCCTACAGATGCCATCCCATGTTGCCTCATACTAATTATCCATCATTATGCCTCTACCTGGGATTACTGTACTTGATGGAACAGGTAACTTTCTCTTTCACAATATGATATAAATTGAGAGAATAAAAAAGTGACTGAAATAAAATATTAAAACTCTAAAAGCAGAGGTTATAACAGGAAATAGAAATGCTCTCTACACTTCTTTAGCCCTTGATTTTTATATTACCAATTCACAGTTCCTCATTGCTGTCACACAAAGATGAGGATATCAAGGAACAAGAGGAATGGAGAGAAAAGGCAGTTCACAATAACACAAAGGCACATTGTTATGTCACAATAACACATAACCTGGTTGCTCGCTCTAGTAGTAGAGCTTGATAAACCTACAGTTCTGAAGACCTCCAATTGTGCCACAGATCCAATGAATTCATAAAACATTTCTTTTCAGCACATGCAAAAAATCAGCAGAGATCTACTGAGCACGCATACTAATTTGGGCTCTCTGCCTGATTCCAAGGTGCACCCTGGCAAAGGAGGCCAGAAATGAGATGCTGTTGCCCCAACTTGCTCACTTAAGACTTTATTTATCTAGCATGTTCAGACATCTCTCTGCTCCCTAGAAAAAGGAGGTTAACAAATTCTGGATGACAAACAAGATTCATTGCTCCAAGTGTCCCAAAGTCAGACATATGTGGTTGTAATAGTTAAAAAAAATAAAAAGAAACCAAACCAAATAAATAACACCCAAAGAAACAAAGCAGAACCCAACAAATCAAAACAAAAAAAATCCACACCCAACCAAAATCATACCAATGCACATTGCAAGGTATGTTTATGGAGGACTAGGAAAATTGGTCTTTTTAATGCATCTTTGATTAGAACTAGTAAAAGAAAGGGAAGACAAATCCTTGTTCTCACTTATAATTACAAAAGCATATTTAAAGTTTTAAGTTATAAACAATTACAAAAGAGTAAAAAAATTACAATTATCATGTTAGTAAAAATTCCAGCAATGTATGACAATCTCAACAACCTCACTACCTTGCATATTCCTGTGGGTAAGGTGAAGAGTACCAGGTCTGGATCTCATATTTTCCAAACTCAATCACTGAAGGGTATCGCCCACTTGTTTCACCACTGTTTTTACACCCAATTTTCTGTCAGGTGCAATAAAAGCAATATATTAGTTATAGAAAAAGGAAAAAGAAGGTTAGCTTTGTATCATTGATTTCACCCACTGAAGGTGTGAGAAACACAAAATATTCCAATGGGTTGCTTAAGTTCTTCCAACCTGGAGAGAGGACAGCACTTGCAGACACCCAAATAGAAGCAGTGAAAATTTCTTTCAAGGGCCCAGCCAAATAAGAGGCACAACTGCCTCAGTTCTCCCACGGCATCTACTGCAAGGATTCCTCTACAGTTCTGGTTCAAACTCAAGGCTGTCATTTTGTCAAAGCAATGAGGGAGAAGGCATCAGCAGAACCCTTCTGGAGCCCTTGGAATTCACAGTCAACAGTAAACTAATGCACACTAATCTCAACTGTTATTCTGAAGTTTAGCTGATCAGAAAATGACTGCTAGAATATAAAGGGCTGGTGAAATACAAACAAGGCAGAAAGGAGAGTGGGGGGGGGGGGAAGCAGCAGTGGGCAAATAATTTCAATGCCGCAAATTTTATAAATTTACCACCCAACACTTTCAGACTGCACGTGAAAGACAAAGAAATGAAGAGGAGGGAACTATTTCCACAAGTAAATGGAAGCACAAACTAGTAATGAAGCTGAATCGTAAAACTTGTTTTATTGATTAATATACTCTGAATTAAGACTATAAAAAGTTCACTGCATTGACCCATAGCAGGTAATATCAGTTCTTGTACACTAAATCTGAAAAAAAAAAATGGCCTTCCATTACTGAAAAAAGTACAAGACATACTCATTTACAATAAAAAGCAGCAGTTGAAACATAACATGCAGCTCCCTTCTGACCCAGGTTTTCAAAGACACTCATTGCTCATTTCACATACGCAGAAAAGTGCGTTTTGCTATAGGAAGATTCAGCTGCCACGTCCAGCTTACTTGGCAAAAAGCCTCACCAAAAAGCCAAAACAACTCAGCCTCCAAAAGCTTTGAGGTTACCGCTATATAAAGAAGACCATTACCGTCAACTACAGAGCTTTAGACAGATTCAGCTCTACCGTATACAGAGCTTTAGACAGATTCAGCTCAAATATTTTCATTGCTACAGTACTTAAAGTGTGTTAAATCACAGCTAAAATGAAGTTATGAACTCACTAAACCCAGTTTCCTACAAAACAGTATTCGCCGGGACAGAGTGAACTTTTCACACTGGCTGCTTTATCTGCAGAGGAAAATCATCAGGCACATTCTTACCAACTGACATCCTCTCAGTCCTGAGCAGGATGTCAGCTATGTTTCATCTCTGTGCTTAATCAGTGGTAGTCCTGTGTCCAAAATGCTCAAGTATATCTTTCAAAATCTATCCCAAGTGTCACTTATCATCTGACCCGTTCCAGTGGATGTCTGGTCTCCAAACCAGGAGAATGTAACTGTACATACAGCATCTCCCAAATCAAATTCACAACAAGCATCACACAATGCATCAAAAGTAACATATTAGAAGTGAAGATGAATAGACATGTGAAAATGAACTGAGTTTTTATTTGCAAAAATAACTACAATTTATCCAACATGATTCTTACCTCCAGGGAAAGTTCTCGAGCCTGCTTAAATACTTCCAAATCCTCCTGTGTAACAGTGTCCTTGCTTCCCACCAGAAATACATCCGTATTTTCTTGTTTGATGCTTAGTTTGATTTCAGTATCTGTTATTTAAAACCAGCAAAAAATTTATTCAGATGTGAAGGTTACACACTGCCTTACCAAAATGATACTCCTAATTAGGATTGTAGCAACTACGGCTGTTACGACTCCCCATTTTAACTAAATTTGAGGTTACTAAGTAGAAGAAATGAAACCTTCCCCCATTCTTTTTTTTTTGTAGTTTGCTGTTGCATGAGCTATTTTTGGTACTCGCTTGTCTGTCTGTATAAGCCTTTACAGTGCAGTTCTACTAAACTAGTTTTGAATCTCATGAAATGGGATATATTCTATCACTAGAACTATGCCACTTGATAAATTCGAGTATATTCTAGAAACTAAAAATAAAAATAAGAGAAAAAAAGTTGCCCTGAGAAGTTGGAGATCAATGCTAAGTCTACATTCAAACATTATAAATACCTGTTTTCTTAAATAAAGTAACTATAAAAAAGGTAGTATACAACAGTACAGATCAAGTGTTGTGGAGACTGTAGCAGGATGGAATTGTTCATGAAAAAGCGATGGAGCAGAGGGAGATGAACTGAAATGCCCACCATTTTAAGCACTGACAGCACACAATCATGATGACAGCTCTACTGCCAGAGAAAGGGCAGGGGAAGAATAGGGAAGTAGCATGAACAGTGGCTACTCATGCGGTACTACACAGCCATAAGCAACATTATGAAGGCACTCGGGGCCCCTAGTGTCACTACAGATGCAAAAAATAATAAAAAGGTGGTGTGGTATTAGTCAGAAAAAAAACATTTGGGAGATTTAGTCAGTATTAGACAGAAGGTCAAAGTTTTGTTGCCTTCGTATGAAAGTGAAGTAAGAACAAGAGAAAAAGCTAAAACCTATGTGACAATATAAGAACTTTGGTTTTGGACGGGACGCAGGTTGGGTTGGCGCTTTGACCTTTGCTTACCATCATCCTGATCAGGTTTAATCCTTCCGTCTGCCAAGCTCCCCTTCCCTGGTGAGGGGGTCCCCATCTGAGGGGTCACTTTATACTTTAATCTGCCTAGAAGCCTGTGCTTTTTAAGGAAAGTTGTTCTCTTGAGGCGAGCAATTGCTTTAAAAGCATGTCCTCTAGACACGCCCCATCCAGAGGTACAGGTATGATAAAGAAACCTACTCCTAACCTCTTTCCTTCCATAGAAATGGCTATTAGATTTTGAAGCGGAAGATAATTCTGGTTTACGACGCAAACGCTTGGGTGGCGCATAGCTTGGGTGTCCCTTTTTTCGGGACTGTCCCTGAGTGGTATAGATATGAGAGAGTCCATCAAAGAGTCCCTTTAGCTGACTGTTATTAGGAAGACCTCTAAAGGAGGGTATGCTTGACTGACTGGAAGAACTTTGGGGAGAGTTAGAAGAAGTGCTGGATTTTTGCGAACTGGGGCTCTGACCAGAAATGGGGGTTGGGAGTAGAAGTGAAGAAGGTGGAGGTTTTAGCTTTTGTGTGGTACCTGTAGCCAACACAAGAGAAGTGCATGACTGTTTCTGAGAGACCTTTTTCCTTGGACGATAGTGCTTTGAAAAGTCTATTATTTCACCTCGTGATCTGCGACCATCAGGTGATGGTGTAAAGAACTTAGTAAGGCCATCAATAAGCCCTTTGGTTTTCTTGTTAACTTTAAGTGTAGAGGCAGATATGTAGGTGGAGGTGGTGGTGATTTTGGTGGTGGCACCAGGCCGAGTGGGGTCTGTAACAGGCAATCTGCTGCTTGAATCCTTCACAGATGCAGCATGACCAGATGAAGGTGTGGTACAGACTTTAGTCTTTTGACCCCTACCAGGTGACCCCCTTCCTGTGAATGCATTCACGGATCCTTCATCACTGGTTACAGACCTATGCAAAAATTAGGAAAATAAAAATCAGCATTAAAAATCTGTAACATCTACCAAACAGCACCACAGTTTACACAAGTTACTTATGCCACTATACCTAAAAATCATTCAAGAAATTTAAAGATATATACTTTGGAAATACACTTCACTCTATGATGTAGCATCCAACATTTTTTCCTCCTTTTGTCTATTCTGCTCCCTCTTCTTTAAAACATAATCCATAGTACATATGAATAGAAGCAGCTGTATATACAGCAAGCATACAGCTCCCCACCCACTTTTAGGTATGTCAAAAACGGGCTGCTTTGGAGAAGAACATCAATGCATTGTGTCTGAGCACAATAATTGCACCATTACCATAAAGTGGTTTTGTACAAACAAAGGAGATACACATGCTCAGTGTTAATATACTATTGTATATCAAAACATTTAACTTCAGACTACATTTGCTTAAACTGTAGAAAAAGTTTACTAGTCCATCAAAGCAATACAGTCAGTTTTCAAGAAACTGCTAATTTTTTTCCACACTTTCATTGGATTAGGTATGTCAACAATAGTACTGAAAATTACTGCCAAAGACCTAAAAGCAAAATGAGGTAGTTTATGAAAAGCATTACAATAAAGAAAGAGACTCTGCTTTCTTTAGAAATTTGTTACAATAGCAAAAACAAAAATAGCAAAGGAAAGGAAAAAGCAAAATTGTAAGACCAAGCGGTGTTTGTGCAAAAGCTGTAAATCAATCAGGCCTATCACGGAAACTGTTAAGAAGGAAAAGCGGTGAATATTATTTAAATACTAGAAAGAAAAAGGCCTTGCTGAAAGCCAACATCTGTGACAGCAGTAGAACAGGCTTAACTGGTTGCTAATGACCAAAGACAGGAACAACACTGAAGGATACATTGAAGAGTAGTATATTGTAAGTTTATAGAAAAAGAACGTTTAAAAATATTTGTAGTAAAAGAAACAGGTATCAAGAGGCATGATCAAATTGCAAATCCAAACAAAACTGTATAGTTGCAGCAAATGCTTCCATTCCCTTTTCCATCCTGCTCTTTGAAGTTAGCTTATTTACTTTGCAGCAGAAAGTTTTTTCCACAGATTTTGCCTTCTTAATTGAGATGCTGAAGTAATTAATTCCAACAGGTCACTTCTAATTAGAGATTGAACAGCCTGGGGCTACCATCTGGTTTAATGAACTCTAAGGGCCTCCAGTTTAAGAACTAGCCCCCTTTCCACTCACACATCCTTAAATTTGGTTAGTTCTTAAGAGGCAACAAAGACAAAAACTTCTAAGCCTTTTGAATCCTTTGGTGCCACAAGCTTATGTCCATCACAAGATCTTTTCTCACTACCAGATGTAGTAATCGCCAGCAGTGCCAGAGGCCAACACACACCTGGTTTTAGTTAATCCTACACAGTAATTTGCCTGTGAAGGGCTTCCTACAGATGGTCAACAGGCAAAAAATTATTCCATTACTACTGGACAGATTTTTCTTTGTACTACAGAAAAAGAACTAAGTGGCATTAGCTAACCTTTCAGGTGACCACATGCTTTTATGCATGACACCGTCATCTTCTGTACCCCTTGATCACTTTTAAATAAGATTCCATGTGGAAAAGCCTCTTCTTGTCCCATCACCTAACCACTATTTTTCCAAAACAAGATTACTTTGTTTTATATGTGTATATATATATAAATTAGACGTTGAAGTGATAGAAATGTGGCCACAGTATTGCAAGTACTTATTATGTAAAACCCCCCGAATACTACTCTAAAACACTCATGTGGCTCACATGCTACAAAGAAAAGAAAATCTTCATAAAATACTCATAATCATTGTCCAATGCTAAGAGACCTTCTGCAACCTTTAGCATGACATTTCTTTTAAAAAGTTGTAGCTGAGAATACCATTAGCAAAATGTAATAGCAAAACCCTCACAAACTTTCACACCTTTCTTTTACATGTATGAGGAGAAGAAAAATTACTGCGTCAGAGAGATATTCATGCTAAATTCACTGCGGGAACCCAAATCAGAGACTTGTTTTTAGAGAAATAAGATGGCAGTACTGTATTAGAAATCCAGTTGAAGGTTTAGGAGTTTTGAAAGAGATAAAGCCAGAGATGTAGCTAGAGATACAGGGAATATTTTTATTATGTACATAAAATGATATATAGGAATCTCAGTTAAAACACTGAAAGTTGTATGGTTATTTCAATGACCTTCAAATTCCCAAATAATTTAACCAGGAGGAGAAAGGAGAAGTAAAAGAAAGTTTCACCCACTCTTCCTTTAACAGCATACTCTCGTGAGCCACTACAACCACACCTTTTACTTCCATGTAGGTCCACATTTCATCGTTGTCCTGTACTACTTCTGTAGAGCAGCACACACTGCACTTTAGAACAAGGACCGAAAAGGCAAGACAAAAGAACCTGGCAGAGAAAGAGGGGATAGGGAAAGCTGTACAGCACCAAGTACGTCAACTTGACTAGTGTGCTGTATTCTATACTGTACTGTAAGTATACTTTTTTCCTTCTGTTTTTACACATTGCATTTTGCAAAATAAGGATTTACCGAAGTTTTACAGCAGCTACTGTGCAACTCTGAAGAATACCAGACAGGCATTTAGACTACGGAGAAAAATGTTTGGGTAACAGCCACATGACAGAATGAGTAGTAGATAGAGCCAGAAAGTTTTTCAGCTGTTGAGTTGACTTGGCCAAACAGCGAGTTAAACAGAAGGAGAAGAAAGGTGCACAGGAATATGTGACAGAGGGCAAGACACTACTAGAGTTAACACATAACTTCTTCCCAGTCAACACTCGTGTAATGTCAACTCAGCATTTGGATGCTACTTAAACAATCCTCCAACCAAGCCTTAAGTAGAATTCAAGTAAAAAATTTTTTCCAGAGTACCACTGAAACCAGAACTTCTGTAGTACTTGCACAGTTTGCTTTTTGGAATGGGTTTTGTGAGCTGACATTAACTAATAAAGTAATTTTTATACAACTTTTGAACAGGTCTTCCAACAGAACAGTCTCCTGAAGTTGGATATACGTAACTTACTATTATAGATACCCACTTAGTATAGATTCTACATCCACTTCATTTATTTGAAGCTACACCTAGAAGATAGGGGTGGCATATGTTATCACACATGCTTTTATTTGCATCTGCTATTGGTACAAGTTTTGTTAAAACATTATGGGATCTAAAAAGTTAAATTAGAGGAAGTTTTCATCACCTTCTCACGCACCACAAGTACCCACTGTAATTATTAAGTTATTGGCCATTGGATTGAAAGGCATATACTAGAATACTTGTCACCTACTCTCCCCAACTTGAAATATGTCAATAACTGTAGTTGAATCCACGTTAACTCTTATCCAATAACATTCTCAGAAGCATTGAAAAAAACCAAAACACACAACCACAAACAAACCAAAAATGAAACCTACAACATTCGTTGCTTTAGTTTATTTTTCGGTCGTCCAATAGGTTTTGCATATCGTCGCCTTATTTGGGCAGCTTTCTCATGAAGTAGCTTTCTCCCTTTCTTCTTTGGTCTACAGACCTGGCAAATCCACATCCCTACATAAAGGAAAAAAAGTTTAATTGTACACAGTTTATTTAATCTGTACAGTAGGTGTCTACCAAATACATACCAAGTACACAAGGTCAACAGACTGTCTTAAGAACAGGACACAGGGAAGAGGAAGTGGATAGAGTGATTCACTTCTACCTAAATTCTGATATTGTTGAAAGCAAATAGCTCTTGGGAAGGGGAAAAAAAGAGGCAACAAATATCACAGAAAAGATCGCTGAGCAAATGAATTCTTAGAAGAATTTCTGTTCTAGCTTGTCCCTCCATATACCACCTAGATCTTTCTTTAGATACAAGACAGGGAAAGAGTGACTTGTATATTACAAAGTAGTCTAAGCTATAGTACCCTAAAGAAAAAACATATCACACCTGAGGTATGTTTGTTTTAATATACAACTTGAATTTGGCGTCCTTTTAACATTAGAAGACCATGTCTGAACACTTATTTATTATAGATAAGGCTGGGGACTTGGGGGGAGAAAAAGCTGGAAAAAGTCTTTAGTGTAATAGGGACGTCCATGAAGATGAGAGAGTAGAAGTGAGAGATGCTACACATCAGAAATCTAGAGATTACAGAACCTGAGCAAACAAAACACCTGTGTGTCTTCATCTGTTTTTTAAATTACTCATACAAATGGCATGAAGAAATCCTTTGCTCTAAGGATTTCTTTGTCAGAGTACATACTCCAAACATTATAACAGCCTTTGTAAAACTTCACCTTCAATAAACTGACCAACGAATCAATACACAGTGAATTCATCTGGTTAGCTGACCTCAGACCTTTACCATTTTCCTAAGAAATCTCAAGTAAAGAAAAATAAAGTATTGGTTTGACATGACTGATCTAGTACTGTTCACCAAGGCAAAAATAATTAGCATATTCATGAACTTTTGATCACTTAAAATGAGAAAAGACTGTGAATGAAAGTATTTTCATTGAAAGGATTTTTATTATCACCTTTTGGCATTCGGGAAAGTGGTGGGTCACAGCACTCCATGTGGAACCCTCTATCACAGGAGTCGCAAAAAAGCATGTTATCCTGAAGGGGGGGGTGAGGGGAAGGGGACGGGGAAGGAAAAGGAAGAGGAAAAAAAGACTTAATACTGTATCTCTTGAAGTTGTACATCAGTGATTTGTATTTGCACATGTGCTAATTATAGAGCTACAGTAAACAAAGAGAAGTCAGGTAACATTCAACAGTCTAACTTACTGCATTTTTGCCTTGGATCCTACATGCACTGCATGTCTTGCATTCAATACACTGCCATCTTAAGGCCTTCACATTTGTTGTTAACTCAGGACAGAATTTCAAACATGATGGATGTCCTAAAAAAAACCAAACAATACATAAACCACACACCAATGAAAACATTTGAAGCTTGAAATTTAAGATTGTTAAAATTGATTCTTAAGTTCAACAGGATGCAGTGAGCACCACCAGAACCCTGCAAGCACCAGCTGTTTTCAGAACTTTGCAACACGTTATTTAATTCGTCTACTTCATACAAAGATACAGAATAACTAAAATAATTAAAAGTCATTTAGGAAGATAGGCAGAAAATTGACTTCTACTGTAACTTACATCTGCAAATGGTCTACATGAGCACCTGAAACTGAATTTTTATTTTCACTCACTTATTTCCACAGCATATTAAACTGCCCTTGATTCTGAAAAAAGTGTTTTTACAAACTTGACCCTACTCTCTTTTCATAGCAGTACAACATAAACAGAGGAAATATTTAGATAAAACCATATTTGTTTTTTTTCTAAATATAATAAGTATCTACCAGACAAACTTAATAGCCAAACTATTATGCATTTTTCATTCCAACTTGTTACTTAATTATATACAAAGAACAATTTCAAGGCATCAAGAAAGAAAAAATAAAAATGAAAAGAAAAGAATCAGGCAATTGGCACAAGAAAAACTTACTGCAAAGAAGATTTAGAACAGCGGTGGAGAGAAAGAGTAGGTAAACTACCACCTCCCATGAAACTATGTTTTATTCCTTGGCAGGACCATCCCCTTTCCATGGTAGCCTAGGTCTTCTTGGTTTTTCCAATTTATATAAGTTATCAGACAACTAAACACATACAACACTTTAGGCAATACTAACAATGATATTTTTTGTCTGCAACAACGTCAACAGTGTGTACCTTTAATCCAGAAAACACAAAAGCACTGCTAAACAGGAAGGGATAAGCCTTCCCAGGGAAATAGGTTTTGCCAGTATTATATTCCGAGATTATCAAGAACATCAGCCCACAGGCTGTCAGAGAGATAAGAGTCCCTGATGCCATGCTGCACTTAGAGATGGCTGCAGTGACGTGATGCGCATGAAGGACGCTTTCTTCTCCCTGTCAGAGTCAGGGTACATGCTTTCTTCCAGGTAATAGCCTAGTCATGGCGATTCAGACTTTCTCCACCTGCTGATTCTCAGTTCAAGACTGAGCTAAACCACAACAAACAAGAATACAGGCTAAACCATGAGTATTTGCTATTTTTGTCTTCTAGGGGACTGAGGCATGAATGGCTAAAACTACTGATGGAATGCAAAAACAAGTTGAAAAAATGCAAATTTTGTATTTTATTTCCTTTTATTATATGTACCCAAGGCTTAATCCACTTTTTGTTAAACTTTAAAAGACAACTTAAATTGTGTAAATATCCTCAAAATAAAATGCGGAGATATAATATATTGGTAAAGAACAATCAATAATAAATTCAAAGAGTAGTTTCAAAACCAAATATGTTGAGAAAGCACTGCCATTTGATTCTTAGCATGCAGTTTAAGATACATTAGCAAATTTTTGTAGTTAAAGCCAAACATGGATTTAAAAGTGACTATTTTTTCTTGACGGTGACAAATATACTCCACAACTACAGTTGAGTTCAATGCTACACTGTTCCCTTCACTAAAGCTTAAGAAGTACTTCATTTAAAAAAAAAAAATCTGCTAAAAAATAGGAAAAAAGCTCCCTAGAGTGGCTAGTATTAATAATCAATATCACAGAAGCACTTATTTCATCAAACATGAATTAACAACTATATTAGCACATTAAACTGTAATCATAAACCAATTACCTCTGCATAAGTACATTTCATCTCAGTTATCTACCCTGCACAGAAGTGATTTACTTCAAGGAACAAGTTATGGTTCAAATTGCTGATTTTAACTTTGCCTTAAGTAAATAACTGAGAAGTATGAACAGAAGAAACTTCTATTCTCACTGCTGGGTAACTACACACATATTGGGTGTAACAGGGTTACTTTACTTCTCTGTTACCTACCAACATAACATTTCTCATTCAAGCACTTACACAGCTAGCTTAATAAATCTGTTATTATTCTTAAGTGTTAGGTATTACCACCAGACAAAAATTCAAGAAAAAAATCCTTTGGTATTAAATATGAGGATTCTGCCTGCAACTCCCTGTCCTTGAAACACAACTAACTAGAGATTGCAACAGCCCAAATGGGAATCACCATTACACATTTCCCGTGTTCTTTTACTGCCTTTCTTAGGTCCACACTATCAGAGATAGCACAGAAGTTTTCTAATTTCAAAATATCATACGGTATTGTTCATTAATAGTTGATAATACTTCAAATTGACATCACGCAAATACAACAATTACAAGTAGAGGATAATGCCTACCAGACATGAAGTGGTAATCAACACAGGTTTCACTTTTTAAAAGGACTCTGTTTAACTACTTCAGTAGTTTACAAATTTCCGTAGTTGGTTAAACAGAGAGACTGTGACCTTCACTGATTTTACAGGTAGTTTCTTTAAATTTGAAAAAGTTGAAGAGGGAACACAGTTATGACTGACTGGTTTCTGGCTCCAAAATTGACACTGTTTCAGCTCTAACTAATCTAAACTGAAATAGAGAAAATACTATCTTCTTCATATCCAGAAGAAGATATATCAGCAACAGTTTTACAACACTTGATCAATCTCTAGTTTGAAGTGCTTCAAATGGTAATTTCCTCTGGTTCAATCATGTGACTTTCTTTCAAACCTCAGCAGTGTCAATATTTTAATGTAGCACCCAAGTTTGCAAATTTAGACTTTTGAAAGCTGTCAATTTCCACCAGGAATGCATATATAGGCTTACTTAAAAATTAAACACTTTAAAACTCATTTGTGTCCCTCCCAGTCAGAAAAGGCTAAGATCTGTGATACGTTGATGCAGCAGGAAAAGGTGAGATCAGGAAGTAAAAACAGAACCTCTCACTCCTTTATGATCGAAGGCAACTCCTTTCACTGGCCCAATTTTGTTTCCTTGTTGCAAATTTGGACCTTGTTTATTCCTCAAAGGATTTGACAAAACAACTAGTCTTTTAAAAGAACAAGCATCATGTCAGTGACAACAACTATGTACAGTGCTAAATTATTACAGTCCTTCCCAAACACTCTCCATCCTTACTCCTTTTAATGTTTTCACTGTTCTGCTTTCTGGCCTCCCCTCTTTATCTTTGGTCTGTAACCCTCTTTCCTTCTCAGCCTAACACATTATCTGTTTGAAAGAATATTACCCACAGGAATTCTACTTTTACCTATTTTCCCCCCTTTTTTAAAATATTTACTATACATCCCCAGTAATTCAGCCTTTTTTTCCCCTCCTCTTTCTAAAACTTCGATTCCCTTTTAAAATCTGTCAGCAGCAGCTCTTTTAATTGCTTCTGCACATCTCAATTGGGAAAATAGAAGTAGAGTTCAATTCCAGTTCTCAAGTTTATTGATTTTTTCAATATCAAAAGATAGGGAAAAAAGCAGGAGGGGGGAGGAAGAAGGGTGTAAAAAAAAATAAAAATTGTTTTTGTTTTCTCACATCTGCCATCCCTCATCTTACTCCCTTAGAAAGTGCCCTGCACGAAGTGACATAGCACTGCATTTCGTTTCAACTGCCAAAATACATTATTCTTCCCAATGCCACAAAATAAAGAGTAATATTAATGAAATGTGCAGATAATCCAGATAGTTTCCGCTTTCAGAAGCATTATCTGAAGAGACACGAGCAACTGACACAAAAACATAAAGGAAAGCAGACGTGCCAGTAGTGGGCACTGCAATTTAATCTCTGATCAACTGAACAATTTGCTTGCTGTGCGCAACACGCAATTTCTTTTATGTTTGTTAGACAGCAAGATCAGCTTTGAGATTCACTACAATGTGCAAAATTACAAATCCAATTACAATAAACCTCCACTTGAGTGAAGCTTTGTTATTTATAAATTGAACTGAGATTGGTTTTTATTTTAGTTAGGCATCAGTAGCTAAAGTTTAACCATCCAGCAATCTGATTGGCAGTCTCAACATTTCCCTCTTTATATCCAATATATCTGAGGAACTAATTAAATATAATTTAGTCTTAATGAGGCAGAAAGAATGTATCAGTGTTAATTCAAATGGAAGCTGATCCATGAAAGTCAAGATTCCCAGTACTAAGTGTCTTAGACCTACCAGGGGATTATTACACAAGAGAAAAGAGTAGCTGATATCTAAACTCACCTGATCAATGTAAACTTTGTGTACCACAGTCCACAAACCTAGCACAAATCCTATTAATTTTACAAATATTAGAATACAGATTTGAAAACACAGGAAACCTGTAAACCATTAAAAGAAGACCACTGAAAATCTATGGGGTTTTGTTTCATGTACCGGGGTGAAAAAGCCACTTCCTTACTTCATTGTTTAATCACTTGCCTAAATATACTAAAAAAATACACTGACTAAAATGCAAATAATCTGTCTGGGATGGCAAATTCAGAAATACAGAATCAAAAGCATATACTGATTAACTGAAACCACATTTTTGATCCACACTGTTTTTACTCAAGTACTTGCATAGCTATCCCAGTCCCCAAGACAGACTACCTTCAGCACACCCCACAATGATACACGTGGACACTGAACTGAAAGACACCGAAACAAAACTTTCACTTCCAGCCTTCTCGAAAGCAGCTCTGGCTTAGGCAGACCCTACCTCTTCTCTACTGATTTCCTTCCTGAGCACCTCCCTCCTTCATTCTGACACAGAAGCTGGTGAGGTTGTGCAATGAAGACGACTGTGGAACTGATCAAACTTGTCATCTTTCAACTATATTTGTTCCTCAATCTGCTTTATATGCAACCAGGTACCAGAAAAAAGGGGGGGCTCCAAGCAGTTGGATGTTGCAGCCTGTGACTTTAGGCAGCACCACTATTTTGTCTTTGAGGTGGGATGGAATGGTTTTCATTGCAAGGCTTTACCAGAAGTACTTCCAAATGCAGCTGAAAATTTATGGGAGCAAAACTTTTTTTACTGGCACAGCTAAACAAAACCAGTCCACTCAACTGACATTATGCCGGCCAAATAAATGGTCTTCCCAGCATAAAGCTGTCTTCCACAAGGGATTTTTTTTAGAATAGCTACACTGATCAGAGGATTTTCACATCCAGAACACTACAGTTGTGCCAGAAAAAACTTTATGGCACAGAGTTGCTGAAGAGATTTGCCTAACTTTCTCAGCCAAATCCCCCTGTGCATCAGGAATAACCTAGGTCAAGAACACGTTTGGTATCATCCATGCACAACCTCTGCACTACAGTATTTCATTTTCAAAATTAACCAAGGTGCTCACTTTAAGGGAAGCACCTGCATTAAGAGTGCAAGAGCTGCTGCAACACATGGGATCAGCAGAGTCACTGCCTTGTGCATTACAATTAACAGGTGCCCAACAGCTTTAGGATGTTAGTTGACAATATTATTCAAAATCCCACTTGAGTAACAAAAGAATTGTATATAAAAAAATTAATTGGATACACAAGATACGCACAACAAAGAGGGCTACTCAGTATTATTACAATTATTTCTCAGCTGCTGAAACGTTGCAAGTCTGTGCAAGCAAAACTCTTGATCATCATTTGATGTCATAATGCAAAACTGAGTTTTCAGATCAAACACAGGTACAATAATAGAATTCCTGAATTTTATCAGTTGGATTTCCCTATTAATTTACTGAGCAGATCGATACTTTTGGTATAAAGATGAATTTGCACCTCTCATTTGTCATTATCCAGATAACAAAATTTTAGTAGAAAAAATAAATTTCTTCCACTCCCCCTTTGTTTCAGTTCTCAATTTATGTCTAAAAAGATGACATTCAGAGTTTAAAGTATTTTTAACACCTTAAGAACAGACTTCAGCATAAACATTTCTAGTATTTGTAAATTCAGCCAACTCACCACTGCTGCCACAGTCTGCACAAGACAACAGCTCTTCTGGTTTTTTTTCACGATTTGATTCTTTTGTTCCCAAACAAAAGCTACATATCGGGATAGGATCAGCTCGTGGCTAGAATTACAAATAAACAGACAAGAGTTAGCTAGCAGAAAAAAAAACCAAAACACAACAAACACAACAACAATAACAAAACACCAAAAAACCCAAACCACACCTTTCTCAGTCGTCTTTTGGTCTTTTCTTTCACTTTTACCTCACATTTTGGTGTGCCACATATTAATTACCAAGACAAACATCAATTTCATTAATTTTGAAATAAAGTATATTACCTTAACATTTTTCATAAGTGTTAGAGTGGCCCATAATAAGCAACCTTGGGGGCTATTCCATAATCCATGTAAACCTCTCCAATACAAGTGATAACAAAAAAAGGAAAAAACAGCCTATTCTTGAACACACACTTTCCGCTCCAGAATACATTTGCTTGTTCTTCAGATATAAGTGCTCAAAGATTAAGATGTAAACTGGCCTTTTTTATAGATTAATATAATTCTTTCCCACAGAAAAAAAAAAATTAGCATTTACAAAAACTCTCAAATTTAAGACGTATTTTATTACTTTTCCACTCAATACAACTTACGCATCCCCCTGAAAATATCGTTTTAAGGTAAAAACACTGGATTCAACAGACCAACAGTTACCCATTACAGTCTGAGGAGTCCCATCAGCTATGATACACAATTGGAATGAAAAAAAACCATGCAAATCTTTCAATGTCTGGAAGCAATGCAAAGAATTTTACAAAGACAAACTTAAGAATTGATATAAATTTACTTGTCAATCTTCCTAATCTGCTATGTGACAAACTATCAGTGATTTAATACCTCAAACTAATTTCTGCAGTAAATTTTAAAGCGCTAATGAAACTACTTACGTGCATCATCCAAAATATTCATGTACAAATGCCTACTTAGAAATAGATCTGTAACAAATAAAATTATGTACAACTACTTCAATAGGGATACTCAGATAAGACTACCTTCCCAGACTGGTTCATGGCAGCTACTATCACATCAACTCAATAATTGAAATAGTTTCTTTCTGAAATTCCCAGTTTCCAGATTTACTTAAGTGATGCTGCTAGTTTGATATATCGATGTAATTATTCATTGTTTTCATGTTCAATTTTTACATTTCCTCTCTAAGCCAGAATACTTCAAAACTTGACAGACTACCTTCACTTGACCTATGAATCTATACTCCATTATAGTTTTGGGAAGTAGGAAATGCTTGTTTTAAGGGTATTCTTGAGAAGACATCAGTTCCATGTGCCCTTACACCTCAACACAACATACAACAGAAATACTCAAGCTCGGTTTATATTATTGAGTTTCAGGAACAAACATCCTCTGTGGTTCTTTCTCGTACCAAGACCCCTGTTATGGATTATATGGATAGCTGAAATATTAAATGGCTACCTGGACAAAATTAAAGGTTGAAGCTATGAAACTGACAGCTTTCCAATTCAGTCATGTTTCAAAAATTTCTAAAAAAGATTGATATTCTTTGTGAGTTTTGTCAGGATGGCATTGAATGAGATCTGTAATTCTATAGGTGGGAAAGGATAGACCAATTACCTGCAGAATTTTTCATCTGTAAGTTAAAAACAGCACATATACAAACAAAACGAGCTAGTTCCTATTCTTGCCAGTAAGATAATTCAACAGATCTGTCCCGTTGTTCTATTTTTAAGCAGACTTGTATTTGGAGGAAAATGACATTAACAAAAAATACAAAAACTACAGCAATATTCATCAGCAGAGAAATGGTCCAGAGCTACCCAAACACAACTGTTCACTTGCAGCATCTTGTGGACATTTCTTAACTGTTACTTAAAGCTTAATACAGACAGTTTTAAAAGAAAGTGGAACTGAGTAAAAATCTCCTCTTGGCAACCATAGTATTCTTATTCCCTTTGATATAACAGTGCTTTAGCCATTTCAGAAAGTATTGCTCTGATAAATAATTTACAAAACATCCCATATCATTCACGTAATGAAACAAATCCAGGTCCACAGTCTCATTTATCTTTCCAAGATTTTTTTTCTTGCTGTAGGAAAAGACATGGCCATTAGCCAACATTCATTTACTTCCCTATTTCAAACCCATCCCCAGCTCACCCCCCCCCTTTTTTTTTTTGTTTTTAACTGAAGGTAAAATAAAGGACAAAGGTTGTTGGCAGTTCAGGGCTACAAAGACTGATGTTCCCATACCGAACCTAATAATAGAGAGCTTGCAAATCCTATCACTTCACACACAAGTTTTCAAGAAACTTACAGGCTCCAGCATCTATTTTGAAGCAATTTACATTAATAACTGTATTGCTGGGTCTGATCTCTGAGCTACTGAAAGTTAAGAATACATTCTTGTCAGCACAGTAAACAAAACATCGTTTCATATTGCTTTAGCTTGCACAGTCAAAGCAAAACTCCCTTCATACTGGTAGTATTATTTCTGGCTCACAACTGTCTCCATTAGGATAAACTAAGTAGGTTTTGCTCTGCTTTTTTTATTTTTTTGGGTTTTTTTTTCTTTTTTAGTTTTTTTTTTTTTTTGACTGTGTCAGAATGTAATCTCCTACCTGTATCTTTTTTCTTAATCACTAGTTTCTAGTCAAAAATATAGCAATCTAGTATCATTATCTTCTGAAAACAATGATTAGTCACTAAAGTTAATTCAATTTCATCTCTTACAGGAACTAGAATGGCTAGTTATTCAACGCTGCAAAATTTTATACCAGATGAATTAATAATATTTTTCTTGTTATTCAACCTTAGTTTAAAACAAAAGTATCTTTTTCATCTAATATTTAAGAGCCACATTAATAACTGTGTTACAAAAACTTTAACAATATGGCATCTGCTCTGTCCCTGAAGATAAATCTGAATAATGTTTTCCAGTAACACACTATTATTTCTTTACCAGAGCTAATACACTGAAAATAATTTTTCATTCTTTTAATTTTGGTAAACTACAACTTCCAAAAGGGTTTAGTTTTCTAGGTCACTAGAAATTGTACATTAAAGTTTAAAAGGCTGCCTGGTTTAAATAACTGCATATCCAATTGCAGTAGTGGCAAATTTGCAGAAATTCATACATTACACCAACATACAGTTGCGCTCAGAAACTGAAGCTTTACAAAAAGCAATCAGGCAATGGGATTCATTTTCTTCTGTTTTTCTATTTTACTTTCCAATTAGAAACTGAACAATACTTATTTAAGCATCATACATCCAACTGTCATTGTCAATCACTCCTTTAAAACTTCCTACATCCAACCACCACACTCCATCAATCCTCTAAATAGCCTTAAAACCAAGTACTATATTGTGATATTTTTGCTGTCATCAGTACTTTTTGGCTCAGAAACCCTCACAATGCACACAGTATGATCATCTGACACAGTTTATATCCTTAATTGCTGACAATAAGTAGGAAAGAAAGGGTTACGTTGTAAAATACAGTATATAATTTTCTCAAACATACACGAGTTTATATTACTTTACACTGATAAATGAATTATTAGAGTTTTATAGGAGATACCTATTTAATCCTGCTACATACAGCACAAATGTTAAACCAGGCATTATTTTTAACATTTAGAACAGGAAGTCTCAAATGTATCCCCCATTCCCTTCCTGCAAAAATGCAAAGGCAAAATTATAAACAATCTTTGACTGCAGCTGATCGGGACATTGGCATAAAAGCCGTGTGAAGCAGCAAAGCTTTGCAAGCCCGTTTTTGAGAGAGTGTCTGACTAAAGGGAGCATCACCCCACTCAGGGTCTCTGCTTAAAAGAGCAGAGGTATAAACCTTTGCTCTGATCTCAAAAATGCACCTAGACAGGGCACCAAAAAAGACAACCAAAAGTTGTTAACCAAAAGTTAATCCCAACAAGAATTTGGTATACCAGATACACTAGGATTTTTTTTTTGTGCTGCATAAACAAGCCAGAGCTACCAGAAAAAGTATCATATTCAGGCGTTTGTCATTAAGTACCTAGAAAGAAGATGGATTGAAGACCATCAGATGGTCAAATCTGAAAGTGACTGCCTTTTAATCAGGAGGGCAATGCAAACCCATTAATGATTTTGTCTGTGTGCCTATATATCCTCAACATGTCCTCAACCTGAGTTGGGGATATGTAAAAAAAAAAAAAAAAAAGGAAATGTGAGTTTCAACTATTTAGCATAGTTTCCAAGTTTTGAGACATTAAGGACCCCACTATTCTTATTGCTTTCTCACATTCTTCCTATCTACTGCAAACTTTGAGATTGGCCACACAAAACTCATACTAATTTAGAAATAACAGCATAGTGCTAGCATTTAGTTAAACTAGTGCAGTTCTCATATTTAAGCAAAGAATTGCAAACAAACTATTTCTTTTATTTATTTTAATGAATCACAGCTACCTATTCTGAGAAACAAATAGCCTTTGCTGCTGCATAAAATTAATCTCTGGTAAAAATTCAGTTGGAGTTCTATTACCTTATGTCAAAATTTGTCTCAAAATGCTGACAAAATAACTATTTTTTTTCCTACTCTAGTTTCTGTGCTTCTGGAATTCACATGCTCATCTAAACACATATATAATTCCCATGAAATTCTTAGAGCATTTAGCATGTTCTAACATCCCACGCCCCCAAAAGTCGTATTGATAGGTCCTGAAAAGTCTTAATTTTGAATATGCAAAGTTACCCACAACTACAAATCCCAGTGAAAGCAATGAGATTACTATTTGCATTACTATAGTACTCCCAGGCTTTAAACAGATTGTCTGAAAACTGTTCAGCATTAGCTGTGTACACACAATTATGGTTTAAGTGCTAGTCTCATTAAATGTTATACACACATTAAAAGAAATTACAAGTTTCACAAACACTGCCAAGAAATGCAAGTTTGAACAGTAAACCAAAAAACTTGACTGTTCACATTTCCAACAATGCCTTTTCAGAAACACCTCAACGTCATCTGAGAACCTGCTGGATGACACATCCTTATGCACTATACACACATATTAGATATCCATTATCTAGATAGAATACAAAGAGTATGCAAGTAATTTCAGGGTTAACAGGACAGAGAGGCAAGTTTCATTGAAAATGGGAACTGCCACGACCTTCACTAGGGATCCACTGTTCCTGTCCCAATCTTTACCCTACTTCAATTACATAATTATTTATACAGTCTTAGGAGGGACAGAAGCATCACGCTTGCTTTCTCAGAATACCTACATTTTCACAAAGCACCTTCATGGGCCATCTGCTCCTTTTTTTATTTGACCATCACATCATAGTTTGAAAAAACTATGAAAAACTATCAAAATCTCTTGTCTTTCAACAAGAAATACCACCAGTAGCATCTCTAAATACTGCTTTAGAAAAGAAAAAATCAATATTGAAAAACAAAAACTGAATGAGCCACAGGTACTAATTTCTAGTCTTAACCTTCTGAAGCTTTTGGTCACAATCAAGGCAAGGTATAATGAGTACTTTCAGCTGCAATCCCTTTACTGCAACCATCCCATGGGTAAAAATACCTGAGTTTACTTTCCAGATCTGAAAAAAAAAAATCCATCATGTTTCAGGAACTACTTATTATAAGGTTATGTTAAACTTCTGTTTTTTAAAACAACTTCCCAATGACAACTGGCCAGTGGGTCCCATGTTAGCTCTATAGTATCACACAGGTATCACAAGGTAAAAAGTACATGCTAATTCAAATGATGACAAAAACATGCTGAGAGGCTATTGCTGCACAAGGATGAAAACATCAGACCTACTACAAACCTTACCGTAGCACCTATACATTCTGAGTACAAAGCAAAAGCCAGTACAAGAGCAGTTCCAAGAAAAAAAAAGGACAGTCCAGAGTTGTCAATTTTTTTTAATCACACCTTCAAGTCAATAAATTACATAAACAGCACATGTTGAGGAAGAACTGTAGTCTGAACCTTCTCCTCTTCCCCCAAAAGAGTATCTTCACTGCTAGAATGCAGGTTCATACCCTCTTTTGCTCTATAAAATTCCAATTTCTGTTCTACACGGTGGCTTCCTCTGCTCACATCCCCCTCCTGTATTTTCAAAGGGTATGTCTGCATGGGAATTATGATATACAGTGTGACTCCAAGAAGTACATAAATTATCCAAAACTGATAAATTTAAAACCCTTCGTGTCCTCCTGGACAGATTGCTTGTGAGAGCACTGTATAAAGACCATCTCTCATATAATGTTCTTAAATTGTCCTCTTGGAAACTGGAAATCTCACTTCCATCCTCCACTCCTGATGAGTGGGGAACTCCTGAAAAAGCATCCAAATTGACACATTTCTACAGGTAGAGCAGGAGGGGGAGCACTCTCCCACCTCAGCCCATGGGAAAACTACGCTTCTTTAAACAGGCTTAAGAACTCTATTCACCCAAGCACACCAGTTCCCTTGCAAACCTGAGCTGAAACCATGTATGCAGAGCATATGCTAAATTATTCCTCACTTTTTCATTGTTCCTGTGCTAATAATTCCTTGTAATATCCTTACAACAACTTTTTTTTTTTTAAAGCCATGACTTGCCTTTTCTTCCTTCCCACCCTGAAAAATAAGGCCAAGTCTACAATGCAAACTTGCAAACTTGAAATTTCTCTCTCAGAGTATTTTAACTACGTCTTACAGGAAAATATACACCTACATTCCTGGACACAATGCGTCTGTCCCACTTGAACACAGCTCACCCACACCACTTTTGTGTGCCTTGAGCATTAACCCCATCAGCCAACAAGCATCTGTACAGCTGATGGAACTGGACAGACAAAAAGCTAATCTGCATCTTGTTGAACAGGCACATGTCACGAGACAGACATGTATAAAATAACATACACTGCTGGACAGTTTTCTAAATACAATTTCTATTTTTAAGTTACTGAAAGGAGCATTCCTGCTCCCTCTTCCAAACTGGGAAACAATACAACCTAGAGCTCACAACAATTACTGATTAGGAAACAGAATGCCACTTCAGGCTTCAAATGTCTCTTTTCCCTGCAATATGGAAAAGACAGTAAAGTCAAATTCCATTTCAAATTAGACTTCTGTTAGTTCATATGATAGTATAAGATATCAGAAACAAAACCAAAACCAAATTTCAGTATATTAAAGTTGCTTCAGCTGTACTCAAGAAACCAACTAGGATTAGTCCTCTGCATAGTGACTATTGCTAAGCGTGCCAAGAAGAAACAATCCTGATGAAAAGAGCCACAAAACCTGCACAGAAATACACACATACACACATGTACCTTTTCTAGAACTGCTTTTATAATTTACCTTGGTCCTCTTAATTAAGTTCACGTAAGTCAAACTATACTGAACATTTTAAAAATCCACTTTCTGTTGAAAAACCACCACCAAAAGCAGAGGATACATCTGGAGAAGGGTACAAAGCAGTAGCAAAAAAGTACAGCTACATCTCCCAGTCCTCTGGAGGCTCAGCTTTCATTTTGAACAGGACTCTCTACACTTAGAGAGGGGAGGCTTTCAAACCATTAACAAAATTTAACAGACAGACAACAAGACTATTGTAGACAGCCTAAACCCAACACTTTTGATATGTGCAGGCCCTGCTATTATTTCAAGAAGTTTCTGACCTCGGATACTTTACTTGTTTAAATTGTACCCCTTCTGTTATAAATAGCTCAAGCTGTAAATATGTCCTATATACACTGCAGTTTTCTACTTGCATCTTCCTGTAATTCTGATGACCATCATCTATATTGTGTCAATCTGATCTTGGGCCAAGCAGTCGTCAGGCTTCTTGAAACCATCTCTTTGGTGATTCTGAAGTGAAAAAACCAAGGGGGTGGGGAACCAAGGGAGTTAGAACTTTTCAGCTATGGAGCTATGGCACTGATACCTATGGCAATATATTCTCTTCAGGAATACACATTTATAAGTTGTCTCTATCAAAGAGATGAGACTGAAAAGGCCACGCACTATCAGTACTGCATGTAGATGATGTTACCCAATTCCACATTCAACTACTGTGGGTCTGCTCCCTTCTTTCTCCTTCTGCAAAGTACCCTTGGGAAATTAATGCAAAATGTATTTTTAAGTTAAATTTTATATAAAGGTAACTCAGATCCATCTTCTTTACACCTATAAGCTAAAAAACTGATGTCTTCAGACTCTTTCAAAGGGCTATTTCAATAAAAGTCAAAATCAAAAGGGTTCCACAACTTTTTCAACTCCAAACTTCATCCCTTCTCTTCCCTTATTTGTCTACTATGAGACCAGTAACTGGTTCAAAAACTACATATTTATCCAGTTTTGGGCTGAAAGATTTGGTTTTTCCTTTTAATATATTTATTTATAATTTAATTCTTCTATCTGGCACACAGAACAACTTCAAGTGTACCAGCAAGAGGCTTGCTTTTCTTCATGCCCTCTCTGAAGAAGTCTGTTAGAACAGACTACAGTTAAATCACCACTGCAGATCCAACCAGAAAGATTATACCCAAAGATGCACTACTCCTTTCGTAGCAACCATTAGGTAAAGCATGAGGTCATCTTCCAAGTAACACCTTTGCTTTTTGCTCAAATTCTTCTTTTTCCAAAGTAGTAAGTTTTCACTCTTCACACCTCCCTCAAAACTCAATCCTTTAAATGCACATACATGTCTCAAAAGCATCATACAATATCCTTACTTGCCACCAATTGTTGCAAAAACACTTAAGCCTTAAACCAATGACCTACCATTATCACCCTTCATCATTGAAAAGGGGGGTGGACATAGTGCTAAGTTACATGGTTTAGTGACAGTTTTCATCAGTGCTAGGTTGGTGGTTGGACTAGATGATCTAAAAGGTGCCACAGACCCAAATTGTATAGACCCCAAGTGTCTAGACCCATAGACAAGTCTATGACCTCATCATCTACATCATCAATCCTAATGCCATGCATTGTGTTTGATGACATGTACTTAAAAACACACAGCATCCATATCATTAGTATGTAACCTTTCCAAGAATCTCACCTATAAGGTATTCATTTAGAAGTGAACTTAATTGCACAGGTACCCAGCTTTCTATGATCCTGCTCATCCCTTGCTTCTTATTTTCCGCTTTTCTTCCTATATCTCAGTTTCTTTGTATGCTTAGGAGATTTCCAAACTTTTGGCATGGAATCCACTGGTTTTTATCATATGTACATAATGCTGTTTGAATGGGATTGGATTTTCTAACCCCAAATTCTACCTGTTAATGCAATGCAACTGGGATGAAACGGGTGACGCGTGATCACCAGCAGGTAAGCAGTGGTACAATTCACAGGCCATTATCCCATGGGCATGTCAATTTTTACAGGCTTTGAGGAAAAGTATTGCTTTCAAGAAGGTTAAAAAACCTCCAGTATGAAAAGCATACACTTCCATTGCCATAATATTATGTTTACTCAGATGTTTGTATATATGCACATTTTTATGCATAGCTTATTACCAAAGTCATCCTACATAAATGTGTATAACATGTTTGCAGTGTGGCACGGGATAATTATTAGTTGTCTTGATGCTAATTGCTCAGGGAAAATGTTTAATTGAATATTAAATTGATCGTATGCATACTTTATTTAGTTTACTCTTTGGGGCAAGTTTACTGTCAGCACTATCTGGATTTGAATAGCACTATACTAAGAACAGAGGTAGCAACTGAATTTCTGCACAAAGGCAAGAAATAGTCTGCCTGGTGGCCTCACATGTCTGAAGGGGAAATATTAAGACCAAAGCAAAATTAGGAAGGCTGCAAATTCTAGAACCTGATAGGGGATTATTTCCTTGGACTTCTTCCGCTGATGTGATTAAGAAACAGAAGTTTTAAATAAAGAGAGTCATGGTTTGGTTTTGTTGGGTTGAGGGGTTTTGTTTGCTTTTTTGTTATTTTTTTAAAAAACAGATTTAGTTTTGACACATGAATATAACTTGACAGCATTTCCACTTGAACAATTATTTTAAGAGCAGATGTAATACAAATAATGTCACTGTAAATAACACAGTTGCTTCTCTTACTGAGGCCCAAATATTACAGAACTGACATGGTTACACCTGTATTCCTACAGGCAACAAGTGACAGCAACTGGGCCACTGACCTTTCTGCTGCTGAATCAATGAATTTTATTTGATAAAACCACTGGCACTAAGATCTTACTCTACAAGGTGAGCTACAGAGCAATATAAGTAATAATTTTTTCCCCCCAATTTATTTATTTCAAAATCGTAACTCCTGGTCTCCTTTTTCAACAGGTAGAAAGCTGGACAAATAGCCAATTAAATGCTAACAGCTTCATTTCCTCCCCCCTGCAGGAATTGAACTTTATTCTTTAGAGAAGAAAAGCAGTTTATTCAACAACCAAGACACTGAAATCACTTGCGGGCATTTGCTTTTACAACCCATCACTCAAGACACAATGCCCCTGAAAATCTGCCAGATCTGTAAAGTACATACAGAGTATTTTATACAAGACCTAGGAGAATAGCAGTTTTTCACTTGATCAAGTACTGAATCCGTGGCAGAAGGTGAATAGGCAGAGAAGCCTTAGACCACAAGGAGTTACCTAAGAGGCTGGGATTTTAAACAAATGAAACAGACTGTTCTATTAGTCACTCCTTCTTTATACGTACAGGTAATGTTCAGTATTGACATACTGGGCAGAAATTACCTCCCCAGACAAAATATAATTTTATAATTAAAGACCCAGATTGCTGTAGTGCATTTTACAAATACAGAATTCTCTCCATTAGAATATAATGAAGCACTGTTAACTAGCCATGCTATGTAAACCAGAGCTCAAACAGCTCAGAACAAAGCCAGTATATATTTCACAGAAGATCAGCTTTTCTTAGAAAGGTTTCCAAGTAGGCTTATTAAAGTTAAATGAAAGTCTCTCAAAGCTGGGGGGGGGGGCAGGGAGCAGGAGGGGAAGGGAAGGGGGAGAAATGCAGCAATTTGTATTGTATGGCTTCTAGAAACAAATCAACTCAGTCTCTCAAACTTGGTTTTAATCTGTCTTCTACATTATTTCAAAATCTGTAGTATCAAACATAACCCATCAAGTCCAAGAGGCCATTCTCTGTCCTGCCAATAGTCCCATACCACTCAGGGAAAGCGTACGAGTCCTAGCATCAGAATTCATACAACAGAGAAATAAAAAAAGGATAGCAGAACAGTCATGGCAAAGTTAATTCAGCCAAGAGCTCGCTTACTGTAATATAGTGAGGGATTTTTAAATCTTCAAGGTGGTTATGCTCTGCCTTGAAAATGACAATGTATTGCCTATAGTGTACAGAACGTGGTGAGAAATGTCCGCTCCAACAAGAAAGCAAAACTGAAGGAAATGAAATATTAAGAAATCATCACTTAGCAGATCAATCTAACAATACTACTGGACCATGCCCACGTTCGAAACTGAAGTCTTCCACCATCAACCTCCCTCCACCACTGACAGGATTATTTAGTGTAACAGGAAGCTGCTCCTGTTTACTTCCATTCAGTAACACAACTAAGTAATGAAATAACCTGTACCTACATCATCTGCAGTTAAGGGACACTGCCCATTAAAACAGAAGCCTTATCTGTAACACTCGAGCTACTTTCAATGCAAGTTTTCTTTTGCAGCACAACCACAAAACACTGTTCTTTTTTTACCGAATTCCAAATGAGTGAAGAGCATAGTTGGGACAAGACACATGGATAAGCTCACGAAAGACATACTGCAGGAATCACTTCATGAGAACGTTTTCTGTGCAGATTTTTCCCTTGCCCCTTCTTTCATGTACATGAGAAAATGCAATATCCCAATTGAAACAGAGAAGCAGCATGAGAAGAGCCACCCTGAACAACTCACCCAAGAGTCTGCAGGACTGCATTAACCTGTAAGGCCAAGGGACCAGTAAACAACTAGGTCAATTTTTCACTTTGTGTACTCACTGTTCAGCTGCTTTAGCACTAGCAGATAAATATAACAAAATTCTGACCTTGATCTCTTGTAAGGAAGCCTGCAATTCTGATCCCTACAGACTATGTATTTTAGGCTCCGTTATAGGCTAGTGTGAGAAAGAGATCTCCCTTAAGCAGCCAGAAGTAGCAAGCAGACAGTGGATCCCAGGACACAAACAAGGAGATTAGCTATACATTGATATTTCTTAACAATCTAAATCAAAGTATTATTTACAGCTCTTGTCCTTTGGTGCCTTAAATCTCCAGTATTTAAAAAGCTTACAAATAAGCATCTATGCTTACGGCATAAGAACGAACGGCAATTTAGCAAAAACAAAAAATTACATGTGGTGTTCTTCAACAGCAAAGCTAATTTAAATGAGTAATTGTATTTAGGATGAGCACAGTATCTCCATTAGTTTTGCAAAATGCAAGCATTTGTGAAATATCAATTAAGTGATGCAAACCAAAATTTTTAAAAAGAGTGAAGAAAAGGTTTTGAAAAGTACTTGTCTAAAACAAGGATCACTTCAATAGCAGCCTATAAAGAATTCTGTGTAACCCAACCTCTAGAAAAGGCCCTTTCCCTCCCTCTACTTTGATGCTTACAATATAAGCTAAAGGCCTTAATTACTAACGAGAAGTCTTGTTAACCAAGTCAACACCTGCAACACCTTGGAATTTTTGGAACATAATTTAACTGTACTGGCTAGATTTCTTGAAAACAAACACACACAGCCCCCAAACAAACCAAAACACCACCTTGCAGTATAAACTGTACAGAAAGCCCTCTGGAGACTTAGAGTTCTGATTGAGATCCTGACTCCGCTGCCGTCCGAGAGCTCTGCCGCTGATGTCAATGCAATTCGGATATAACGCATAATTCCGCTGATTTTTAACTTCTTGCAAAAATGCCTTTGAATATGCCACTTTAAGGGTGCTCAGCTTTAAGTAAACAACTATAAATTTTACTATTTGGGAAATAAGGCATACTTGCACACCAAGCAAGTTTCCTTAGAAGTTTCTTTGAACCCAAATGCAAGGTTCACATTAACTGACCGATTAAAAAAACCATACATTTCATGTTCCAACTGTAATCAGGTAATGTATATACTAGTTAATAGAAAGCACTCTAAAGTTTCTTGATCTGACCAGAATGCCTTCTACCACTGCCAAATAAATAAAAGTATGATCTAGTTATTCCACATACACCGAAATAGTTTCATGATAGCCCAATTAATCACGAACATAACTTTTCAGACATTACATAATTTCACACAGACTTGCTTTAGTGCCTGCCAAAGAAAACAACTATTTGTATGAGAAATAAATCTACACTTGAAGAGAGATGACAGTGACAGAACATGATGAGAGGAAGAAAGGGGGGAGAGGAAGGGGGAGAGAGGAAGGGGAAAGTATTAATATCGCACAAAAAACCCTGTAAAGTTTTATTACTCAAAACATAGCAAAGCTGGAAGTTTAAAAGCCAATATACCAAGTAAGCCAAGCAACTGGAAGCAACTTTTCATTCTAATCTTTCTTATTTTTTTTTAAATGACAGACTATTTCTTGCAATGTTTGATAGAACTACAGGACACAAACCTAAATCACACAATTTACTCTGTAATACTTAATTGAGATTAGGAATCTTCCTCTAATAATGGGTTTATCTCTCATTTGGGACAGATCTAGTAATACTCGGATCAAGCACAGATTATATTTCAGCAAAAGTCTCCAATTTACATTTCCAATCTGCCAATAAATTAATATACACTTAATTCAAATTATATGTTCAAAACATATACAATAAAAATCAGATGTAAAGAAAGTAAAAAAACAAATTTTTCCTGGTAACGCGTGTTTCTAATTCCCACTGTAGGCCTCTCTGATAACATATTCAAACCCCAAATGGCCACGGCACTCTGATAAAATAATGACTATGAAGACAGACGTAAGAGTTGATTTAGGAAATAAAAAGCAGGGGGATGGCACACGGACATGACACCTGGTCAGGAATTAAATTGATATTCCAGGATTTCAACTCCTCTAAGGGTTTATAGCATGTACCTAATCACCTCAGTCACAACAGGGACATGCAAGCATGGGACTGCTCTATGACACACAACAAACCCACAACGTAAATCTATGAAACAGCTATATATTGATAGATACATTTATACGGGGACCAGTTTGCTTTCTTCCATTAAAAAGGGGAGAGGCAGGTGGTGGAAGAGGCCCCGTTTCCAGTCATTTAGGACATCTGTAAAGATATTATTTTTCTATTCCTCTTATATTCAGTATTTTCAATGAAGGAGAGAGAAGAGGGCTGTTCTTTGGTGCTGGCTGGGAGACTTGAAGGCTGCACACAATGCCTGCCAGGTTCCGATGCTCTGTAGCAGGAATTCCCCAATTTGTACACTGAGTGGAAAGCCAGCAGAAAGGACAAGTGCTTTTGCATCACAACAAATACTGTTTTCTTTACAGACAGAACACTTAATGTTACTGGCCACTCAGTGCATATTTCAGTTAATTTAGACCAGGTTTGTTTAGCAAGACCACAAAGTGCATACTAAGGAACAAAGAATGAGCTCTGAAGAGTATTTTCCTTGAAAGACAAGTCAAGCCATGAGTGGTTTATGACATTGGCTTCCACAGTCTATTCCCCTTAAATGCTTTTTAAAAAGGGTTCCCTATACCTGAGAAAACAAATTTGCACTTGTAAGATAATAGTTATCACTACTGCTGTTCAGGAAAACGAATGAGCCTGCGGAAACAGAAGTTTCTTAGCTCTTTCTCTACTGAATTCTTCAAAACTGCAACCCCCTTCCTTCACTGGGAAAATTCATGGGTTGTAGTTTTACTGCTACTGAACACAACTCCTCTTCTCTCTTCCCTCCTCCTCCTGTCCATCAATGAATTAATAGAAATACAGTTAAAATGCACTCCTGAAGAACACCACAACTACAGTTTCTTTAGCTTCTGCTTTCACAGTGTGGGCAACAGTCCCTCTTTTCCCAGTGCCATGAAGTAAGAAAACTTATTCCCACACACCAGCAAAACTCACCTCACCATGAAAGAGTCAAGAATTTCTACTATTAGGAAAAGTGGATCTCAAAAGGTCTCTCTTCAAATCCTGTTGCAGTGACAGCCCACACAACCTGCAGATTTATATACTTTATATCACTGCAATTTGGCTGTGTTCATATGAGCATATTTACAACCTCTACAACCTTCAATTCTTCACTGAAGTTTACCGTTGGAGGCTAATAAGAACTTATTAACTTTGTTACATTTTATATCCCACACCCCTTGTCACATTAAAATTAAGGCAATGAACATCTCTATACCAGAAGCCACCAGTAGAGAAAACAGCAGCCGTAAGCCAAATTTGCTGTTAATAGAATGATTCTGTGTTTCCTAACAGCTTTTCTCTCACAGAAGCTCGAGGGAAAGAAACTGCACTGTAACATTCCCAAAACATCAACAATGAGATCTTAAATGCATTCACAATATGAAATGCCATCTTATGGATGGGGGGGGGATATGGAAACAACTATGTATGTTTTCCTAAATACTCAATTCTAAACACAAAAGCACTTAAGTCTAGAACAAATACATTTAAACTAAAAATGCATGAACTTCTGCTTTAAGATAGGCATCTCTTCAAAATAAGTAAATTTAAAAAAAAAAACAAAAAAACAAACCAAAACCTACTACCTTCCCAACCCCCCAAAAAATCCCACCATAGATCACAGATAAAGCAAACACCATTTACTCCTTCGCAACAAATACCCACAGGCACAGAAGGGAGTAGAAAAGTTAAGACATCTGGCAAATTCATATTCATTACTGTGTTTTTTTTTTTTTTGCATCTTGTCATCTTCTCCATAACAGTTGCAAGAAAAAAGATATCGAAATAGCCTTTTTCTACATTATAAGGCTTCTGTTTCCTGGAAGAAAGTGCTGTTCTTGTGCCCATAATCATACCTAATCACACAGTATAGTCACTACTCCAACACTGCTTTCTAGGAAAAAAACAAAACAAAACAAACAAACCAAACCAAACCAAACCACAAAGCTTTCACTAAGACATGTTCTGCAGAATTTGCTGACATAGTATCCCCTAGAGCATCTGCACGGCTTGGTGGGGAAAGGTGGAGTGGGAGTGGAATGGAATACTGCAGTCATAAGCTTCAGCAAAAGGTCTTTCCTGTACAAATCTATACAGCCTTCTGAAACCATTACTTCCTAAATTCACTGTCTTTTCCCCAGAATACTTCTGTTGAATCATTCCTATAAGGAAGGACAATTAAATTCTATGTTCTGGAGAAAAGAGAGAAAAATTCACAGTAGAAAATAAGTTGATGTCAAGTCAGATAACGGGGAAACGGCAAATCAGTATCATTGAGTTCTGCACACCGCCAGAGATAGAAGTTCAATAATTTCTCTAGGCAGCCCCCTGACATTTTCAGGAATACAATCCTTCTACTATCATAAGCACATTCTCTAAAAGCTTGAAATCTCTGAATTCAAACAGAAATAAGAATCACATACAACCAACCAGCCAACGGATTACAATGACACCACCTGACAGAGTTGCATACGATGTCAGAGCCATAGTTGCAACTTTTGCTTATAGAGGGGCATAAATTTATTACCCTGCTAGTTAGCCCCCCACTCCCCCAACTAACTATTGCCACTACAATACCAAGCAAGGTACTAGTGCATTTTTACAGCTTTCTCAAAGTCCTGATCAATTGAAAGCACCCGAATTAAGCTAAAAACAGCTGGTAAAATACTAATTCAATTAAGAGATCAGCCTCTGGTTTGGACTGTGATTTGACTCACACCATCTTTGGATGGTTGACAATAGTATCACTGGCTTGAAAAAAAATAAGAAAAAAAAAGGGAGAAGAAAGAAAGGGTTGCTTATAGAACTTACAGAGTGCTCACTGAGGAACTCTGGCCCCATCCATCGAGCTGAGGCTGAATATGCAACTGGACTACAGTTCTGCACACACAGTGTCAACATGTCATGGTCAGTAGAGACACATCTCCCCTATCCCCTAAATGATCCGCAGGGGGACAGAGCGGAACAGAGAGAAGTCTACAGCACACTTTTAGTAAAAAAGAATCAGCTCTAAGAAAGTAACTGAAGAAATTAATATTAATTCATTCTCACCATACCAAGAAGTTTTCAGCTCCAAGTTTACAGAGACGGAGGGAACCTCCTCCCCACCCCAAACCCCCCAAGTACACACAAAAAACTGTGAGGAGACTGCAATAACTGTCAAAGTGAAGAGTTTATGGGCCACCTGCAACATAAAGCAGCTTAGAAGTATTTGTCAGTCTTCATTCAATGCTCTAATTTAGCAGTTAAGGAACGTTCATTCATCTCTACTCGATCTGCTCAGAAACCAAAGCAAGCATAAATTTCTCTGAAGAAACTTCACTGTTTGCCCTAGACATCATTTTAGTATTTTAAAGCAATTCTAAAGCAATTCTATTCTTAATACAACATATCCACAAACTAACAAGCTATTCATAGTGTTACAGCAAAAAAATTAACACCTTCCTTAAACTAACCATTCCACTTATTCAGATATATCAGAAGGAATATTAAGGGAGATGCCTTCATTTTATTTCAGTTTGAAAAGTGATCATCTGACAAGCCAGCCCTTTCATTTATTTGTAAGAATAGATGCCTATTAGGTAAGCATAACAATTGCATGCGTAGTCCACAAAGGCAAAGCAATGAAAATATTTGGTCACATGAACGTGGAGGGGGAACACCAGAAATCTAACACTTCAATTTTTGACCATGGCAGGGGGTAAGGGAATTTCTAGGTGTCCCCAAAATAGGTTCCTGGGCACAAAAATCATCCAGCACTTGTCACCTACAGTGATGCATCATCTCAGCATACACCATTTACGTGGCAGGACGTACCCAAGTTTAGCTTAGTTTCAGCAAGTAACCAAAGCTAGAAAAAACATTTCTGTGTAGCAATAAATGTGTAGAATAGATTCAAGCCCATTAGACATATTTCTGAAAATAAACTTGCCATTGAAACAGGTCTTTTTTAAACAGCATGCAGCTCTAACACAGACCTCCCATTTGTGTGAACAGGCCTTCTCCAAAATTCAGATTATAAATATGTGTATTTGCATAAATACTGTCTATATTTTTGCATATGAAGTATGCACAACAGACGTTGAGAGTTTAGGTGCATCAGTATTTTCTTCTAAATGCTCTGCCCACCTCCTCTCTAAGAAGGAAAGCTATAAAAAGGAGTTTCAAGGAAAGAACTGAAGTCTTGTGTATATTGGTTTGCTTCCTGTTTTTAAGCATGTCTTTCCCAACAGTCCCTCACTTGTAGGAACAGTGCGCCAGAGCTCTAAATTCTTACAACTGCTGTCGAACCCCAGTAATCTAGTCACAAATCAGAAGATACAATACTTAATGATGCCAGAAATAAAGCAGCTGAATAAATTCTGTCAATGTGCAGGCTTAATTTATACTAAATTGATTTAATGTAGTGTTTCTGTAAATTCCCTGACTACGTGCAACAAATTGTGCTGGAGGAGGAAAATATACAACATGGGCAACAGGACTGGTTTATATCCATATTAGCAGGGACAAGAGGGGAAAATATGTACACAGGTGCATACACTTAAATTCTGCATGTAAGACAAATACAGTTCTGCAACCAGGTTCTGTTGCAGTATCATCACAATTTTGATGCTGAGGACAACTACTACAGCCAAGCACTTGAACTGATTTGCCACTTCTAGCTTCTCAATTAAGTACATAATCATCTGATCACAAGAAGTGTATAAAGCAAGACTGAAGGGTAAATATAAGATGAGATCAGCAAATAATCATGCCTTAGTAGCAAATCTGAGGATAATGAATGTTGCGGGAGGAAGCTGCTTAAGGGGTGTGTTTTCCCTGTCAACATTAACCTTCCTGGAAGACTTAGAGTTGAGAGTTAAGAGTAAAAAGGAGCAGAGAAACAAAATAAAACAGCCAGAGACTGTACTGCAGAACAGCAATAATACTGAAGTCATTTACACCCCTTTAGAGCTTAGTACTCTTTTTCCTCCCTCCCCTTTCTATCTGTAAGAGAAACCTGGTAGGTTTTGGTTTCCACTCAGGTTTACTATACTAACACCTGGACTGACTCTAGTTTTTCCAGATTTATCAGAGAAAAGTAACTGCTTTCTAACAATATGTGCAGAGGCACACATTACAAAGTCATCTGCTTTCCAAATAAGCCATTGAAATAAAATGTACACCACAATCAAACTACGTTCAAGCGGTCAGATCAAAAAACTCTTCCCCAACATTTAGCTTGTACATTGCACTTTCTAAGAGGTTCTCTTCAGCTGCACTGTAATAGCTATCAGACCTCCTGCACTAAGGACCATTTGAATTTAAGAAATTGGATGCAAGCTGGGACAAAGGATTCTTCAGCAAGTGTGTAGGTTTATCTCTAACTAACATGATCTGCCTGAAGTTACGGTGCTGAAAATCTGAGACTGCAACACTCTTGTTGGACAAAGTTCAGGCTTCTAAAGGTTTTTGTTTAGTTGGTTTTTGGTTTGGTGTTTTCTGTTGTTGTTGTTAAAAAACAGCAGATCATAAATCAGTCTTCTTTAAAAATAAATCATTACCTCTGAAGCTCATACAACATAGACAAATCAAACACTTGAGAAAATATAATCTTTTAGGGGGGTGGGAAAGGCAAAAGGAGAATGGATTTCAGCATTTCTGAAAGTCTGACCTGCAGTCTGTTCTGCCAATATAATATTATAAGTGTAAATTATAGTTGACACATTTATTTGGAGAAGGCTCTGTGGACCACACTGAAGAAAGAAATTAAGATCTCCACATAGATCTTTCCGTGCTGTCTTTATAGCAGTGCATGCAACTAAAGCTTTATGAAGGTAGAAAGTTAAGTACACAGTGCAACAAAAAGAAAGCCCCTTAATCCACCTCCCTAACATCACAACCCTTTGAACTGGTGCTCTGCAGTGATAACAAGAAATCAAGAACATAGTGTTACAAGTACAGTGTTTTGTGCTGCTGTCACCCCTCGTAAAGCTAAGTCAGCTTGCAACCCGGGGGAACAAGCACCAGCAACACTCAGGTAGCAGGAGCATAGAGGTGCAGCCATTCACCAAAACATGGGCTAAACAACACAACAGCAGCATTTAATCCTCCCCTTAACTGACATTTATCAAACACTCACTGGGGAAGAGTGTCCTCCCATCTCATATTCAAGATGCCTGTTTCGTTCCTTCAGTGTGCTGTGTAAGAAGCATCCACTCCAAAGATAAGAGTGTAAAAGTCAAAGCAGACTCAAAACCCAGAAAAACACCACCAGTGATACCATCTCATTCATCCAACTTAGCCTGATGATTCCGGAGAGTGAGGAGATCAAATATAGGAAGAGTCAGCTCTATGTTAATATTCCAGCCCCCAATATCTAAAGATTCTTCCTTTTGGGGAGGTATGGGGAGAGGGAAAGGAGGAAAAGAAAAATATAGCTTTAGAAGTAACAGGAGCTAAGATAGGGACAGTGAGATGAGACTTAAATATGAGTTAACTGACAGAGGCTGCAAAATATAGATGTATGTTGTTTCAGAGCAGCTCAGTGCCAGATATAACCCTCAGACACCAAAATACTGGAAGAGGAACCCTCCATCAGCAGTGAAGATATCAGCATTGCTTACAGTGCCCGTACTGGAGAGATACACACGGAACCACTATCTGGGAGCTTAGGGAGAGGAGACATATGTCCTTAACCACTATTTACATCTGTTGCACAGAAAGATCTGTTTCATATTTATTCGCTGCATTTAATTTAGTGCAGATCTATATAATAAAACATCTATTTAAAAAATATCATTAGCCTATTATTAGCTACGCAAAAAAGTATCGGATTCCCCCCATGCCCTCTCCCCCCAGCAATACTTCACTTGATACTCATTCATCTCCAGGATTATCATATAACTACCAGTTTAAAGCTGGATCAATGGTTTTTTCACTTCACTGAACAACCCAATCAATAGCAACAAGGACATTCTGCTGTCAAAAGCAAACTGCTGCTCATGCTGCTAGTCCCCCCTGGGCTTGGTGTTACAGAACCCTGTTAGATAGATCCTACCAAGCAGCACTCAACGTGACACTGATCACTGTCAGCACAGTGCAGGGTATTGATACTAAGTCTGCAGCTAAATCAACACAGCTAATTGCTTGCACCTTCAGAAAATAAAGCTGTAGTCATGACAAACAAGTCGTAAAATTATTTGTACCTCCTACTGAGGAAACTAACCTAGTAGGATTCCTGCTTTAATTACATATGCGTGTATTTATTTTGCAGGAAGGCAAAGCAAATGGAGAAGCTTGCAACAACAAAAAAACATGCAAGTGCTTTACATTAATCAGTACTACATAAACAAGTTTTCAAATTTTTCATCCCAACTGGTGGAAAGCATACTTTTTTTACAGCTCTCCAACTTCTAGAGAGCTCTGCACATCAAATATCACTGTATACTTTTCAGACAGGAATGATGTTTTGTACTTACATTACACAAGTTCTAAAAGGATGGAGAGTTGTATATACAAGAGATTCCAGGGGTAATCTCTTAAGAATACATGCCAAACAGTGTAACCAAAGCAAAGTCCACTCACTGGGCTGCCAATTTTGCATTCAGTCGGTAGCCAAAAATAAAAGGCAGCTTAAAACGATCCAAGAGTCAAATGTATTAAATAAAATCAAGCAGTTCCTAGCTTTGGTGCGTATTCCATTAAGGTATGCAAACGGAAAAATGCATTTCTTGAAATCATTTTTTTTTGTAATGAGAACAGGATGGGAGAGAAGAGGACAGAAAGGGCAGAGACATCACACCAAAGAAATGGAAGTAATTTTCTTTCCTATGTCTGGCTATCCTAGCTGGCTAATTCCACAGCCTATGCTAAAGGTCAGAATACGCAGATCCTTTGTTTGAACAAGACGCTGAAATCTGCATCTGTTGCTATAAAAGAAGAAGAACAACAATCACAGCATTCCCTTCTTATTTTAGGCTATGAAATACCCCTTAAGCCCATAAGATTTTGAAAGTATTTAGTATCATAATAACACCTTAACCTAGAGTCTTGGACCTTTATGAACATTTCCCAGAATGACACATCTGGTGAAATTTGGTTTCTCACTGAATTACCCATCTTGTATTTCTTTTACTACTTCCTCACCTCCAAATTTGTAAACTATACCTCTTATGCTCACACTCACATGCCCAATATTCTTCCTCCTCCTCTCTATTTCCCCTGGTCTCCATCTTACCAAGAAGACACATATTCTGCATCCAATCCAGCACTGTATATGAATTGTTTAGCTGACGACCACTTCCACCACTATCTGATGTTTCACCAACAAAGATGTAGATAGAGCTGTCCCTCCTCTTCTTTCAAAATGCTTCCAAAGGCATCTCCTCTTAATTTCCATAAAACTTACTTGTCGTTTTTGCTTCAGTACAAGCTAATCGTTCGTAAAGTTTAACTTAATGGCAAGTTTCCAAGGGAAGAGAGGTAAAATACACCTGACTGACACTGACTGCAGCTGCAATGTAACTGCAAGGGGTTTTAATGCAGGAAAGCCGAAAGTAAAACAGCAAACATGTAACCCTGACAAAGGTACTATTTTTCCCCTCGTGGACATTTTAGCTCCAATACTTTTCCTGCTCCTGGATATTGGGCCAGCCTCACCTTAAGCATCTCTACTGATTCCAGCAGTACCTATCCAAGATCCATTTGTTTCAGAAAAAACTAGCACTGTTGAAAGATGAATAGAAACTAGACTTCCCATTCAAACAAAACCCGTCCATCTGCAACAACACTGGAATTAGGTTTTTTCCCTGCCTAGTTCTATTGGGCTGCATTTTAAAACAACCCTGCAGAAGTCAAAACTTTAGACACCTTCTCCTCGGGCCCAGCTATACCCAGATTTAGCAAGCTGCCCATTTTTAAATGTAGTAAGTCTAAATTTCATAACCACAGGATAAAGGAAGTAGATACTGAACATTCATGCTAACAGCAGCATTCTACAAAGTTTCTATATACTACAAAGGTGTGTAAAGAAGTGGCCAGGACGTTTCTTAGGAATCCAATCTGCTCACACACCTAGCTTCCAAGGAGACATTTAGTACCTTAAACAGTGTCACACCTTGACACATGTCACACACACACACGAATTATGAGCCTATTTTGACAGAATGAGGCCTGTGTTCACGCTATTGTTATATTCCAAAAATAACCAGTAACAAGTAGCCTGAAAACTCTTAAGATACTAGTTTTAACAAGATAAATTAGATCTTGAGACTAATCTCTTCTGTTGGTTTGGGACTGGGCAAAGCAGGGTGGTGGTTCAATCACATGCAAATCAAGTAAGACTAAATTCAAGCCTCTCTCCTTCTCTTAGAGAAACGAATTGCACATCTGCCAAAAGCACATCCTACCTCTATGTGTTGGCTCTAAACAGCAGCCACATTTGTCCAAGAGTGAAGCGGCAATTAACAGGCAAGCACCTGCAAGGTCCTACCAACAAAAAGAGACAACAGAAGAAACCTGCCACTGTAACAGCCCCGGAAAAGGGGCTACATATTTTTAGTCTGTAAAACAAATACAGATCATGAATTTTCCTCAAATGTGTTCATCAGATGGCTTCAGACACATTCTTAAAAAAAAAAAAAAAATCAAAACAGGGATGACTGCATTAAAGGCTAACACTTTCACAAATTACCCCAATGAAGTCTAAAATGGACACTTGTTCATGAAGAACTGGACTGAGATCCCCTGTCTTCACAGGCCCAGAAGTAGGAAAGACAATCTCCCATAGTAACAGGCCTGAACCATAGCTCAAACAGTTACCTGGAGGTGAAAAGCAACACGTATCAGCTTTCTAGGGTAAACTCAAACAATAAACTGTCAAAATGCTGCCACCTAACATTTCAACAGCCAAAGCAGATTCTGAAGAAGACCCACAAAACACAGACTGAAACTGAAACCAAAGTCTTTCCAGAAGTTCCCAACACTGACACAGAGTTGACAGCCACTTCCCATCACCAGTGTCCTTACAATCGTGCTGGAGTTTTAGTAGAAATACCAGCTTTAGAACAAACAGGCTACTGCACAAAACAGCAGTGATGACAGGTCAGAGAAGCAAACTCAAGACTGACAAATCATTATCAAGCTCTCAAACCACAGAAGCAGTTAAAACCCTAAATGCAAGGTGTCAATAAAGTAACCAACTGTAAGATGAAAGAACTCTTATTTTACATTTGTTTTCCTGTCTTCACCCACATAAGTCACAGACCACCCACAACTAGCTATGCTTCAGTGAGGTTTAGCAGAACTCGGAACAGCTATTTCCTTTTAATGCCTTTGAAGAGACTGATGATTGAAGAAAATCAGAATGTGCTGGATCCACTCTGGGGCATCAATCAGTATTGGCATAATTCTTTATAACACATGGTCAGGCTTACCCTGATCCATTGCCTGACTCTAGAAAAGAAGTGTTAAATGCATGCATCCATACATACCATGTTTGTCAACTGCATCCTAGGAATATAAAGAACACTGTAACGTAACATCTTGTATCAATGTAAACTCCATTACATTAAAAGTGGAATTATCTTACTGAACTTGAGAATAAGTCATGTTTTGCTAGAGTGAGGAAAAAGGGGTATAATAAACAATGATTTTGTTTGGCATCGTGAGGCACATTTGTTACAACATGTGGCAGCTTTCTGTGAGTATATACAGTCCTTGCCAGTATGTACTTTCGAACTATATTAATACTCTTTAGTAACAACTATATGTTTCACAATAACATTGTAGCATACTTAAGTGCTGCTATATTTCACAATGAAAGTTATTTCAAATTAATTCTGATTTTACTATTGCTATTTAAACTATGTAGCCTCTAGAATTACTAACACACATTCTTAAGGGAAGTAAGACAGTCAAACTGCCAAAGAACAGATCTGATGGCAAATTCTAACAGAAGCACAGTTCTGCCCAGTAAATCTTTAAGAAGTCTGACACAGTTTTATTAAGCCTTCATATTATATATGGACACAGAATTAGAATTATGTGGATCCTGATTATGTAACCATCTAAATTTCTGTACTTCAGCTTCTTCCATTTTTCTTCTTAACTGCCAGTTCCTTTTTATTTGTCTCCTTTCTTCTCTATACAAACCTTAAGTCTCTAGGTAACGCTCAACCTATACCTAAAGTCTGTCTCCAGTTTTACTCAGACTGCCCATAGACAAATTTGTTTGTTTTGGTTTTTTAAGTGATTTGACAACATTTTAAGGTGAGCCTTAGAAATAAACAAGCAATGCTCTGTGGAACTGTAAGGCAGAAACCACAGAGGGTGAGAAAACCACATACTTGCACACTACGGAGTATTTCTCCATGTTTTGAATCTGAACTGGCATATAGGTCCAACTCCTTTGGAAAAATGAGGCCAGAGAAAACGACCAAGTTTTCAGTATATTCAAATCATATTTAGCAGAACAAAGATGGAACTCTTCTGCCTCAGTACTTGTCTCTCAACATTACATGGCCTGCTTCATTTAGACCCCAGATACCACACTGAAACCTACTCTGGAGCTCACTGGGTACCTTTCTTCTACCCCACTGCCACCTCTTTTCACAAAAGCTTAAGTAACACAGTGACACTTGTTCACAAACATCCAAGCACTTGTTTCCTGGGTCCCATTGTTTTGGGAAACATATCAAAGTTAAGAAACATTTTTGCGAGAACGAAGAGAGAAAAAAAAAATTCCCTTTCCCTTAAATTGATGCAAGCTCTACTGACTTTACTGAGGCCAAGCCAACATATACCACTTGAGAAGTAGCTTCCTAACCCTAAGAAAATTCCTGGCAAGAAATGAACTACAGTATAGTGGTTGCCAGGAACTTGTCACAAGAGAATGCTGGAAGATATTTGAAGAAATTATCTTCTGGAATCCCTTCTTTAACTATAATCTAGGACTAGCAACCATCATACAAAACTTCTTTCGCTATTTGTTTATTTTTTATTACTTCATCTTATTAAAATCTTTTTAAAAGCAGATAGGAAGTTTTTCCACTGCAATAAAAAGCAATCCTGGCCAAGAAAGGATTTACCCATTAGCTGCACTATCTCCACAAAGACAGCAGCCTTATTAAATTACAACTGTTTGAACAAGGTCAAGCACTCAGAGTTTAATTCAAAGTGTTTCCAGGTATAATGCTGTCAGGTCAACTTAAACAAGCCAACAGAGGCTTTGAGCTTGATTAAATATTAAAACAGAATCTTTCACATCTGTTTTTACCCAAGGATGAAATTACTGTACATCACTTCAACCAGCTCATTAATACACTAAACACATATCTTGCCTCAAAAGGTTACAGGAATATCAATGCTTTCTGAGTGCCTGCAGTGAAACCTACACAACTCAGCGAGAAGCGAGGTCATTGCATACTTTAGCAGGATGTCAATATTTCTTTATAAATGTGAGAGGTAATCAGTTAGACATAGATACATTTTAAATTAAAAGATGGGAGCCTCCAGTGAAGCTCAATCAGTTGCCTTTGATCAGAACCTTTTAATCACTCATCTCATTTTCTTTGATAGATAACTTGATAACAGACATGGAACAGAAAGTTTGATCCAACAGTAATTACTTCTCAAACTGGAGGGCTGTCATGTCGAACTAGAAGTCTGCCTTCCCCCCCCCCCCTTTTTTTTTTAAATTTGTACAGCACAATTTTTAATTTAAACATTAAAAGATCTATCAGGATCATCTATTTCAACACCTATCATTTCTAATGATACTTTGATGCCACATTAGAGTAAGGGAGAAAAGAATGCACTTGAGGATACAACTTCTTTGACAATGATACATACACTGTATTAACTACTCCACATGGCATCTGCTGCCCTTTAAAGCACACCCCCAAAAAAACCAGATACTCCTCTAGCATTATCTTTGCATGAGACAAGAGACATTAGTCAAATCATGTTTCCTGACTGCAATCCATAAAATGCACAGAGACAAATGAAAGTAATCTATTTAGAGCAACAGATGTAGGACAGGACTTGGGAGGGAAGCAATGGGAAGTGTTTTGTGTCTAAACTATGCTTATCCCAGATAAGAAAATGGTCTGTAAAATTGTATACACTGAAAGTGAGCTTGAAGATCTTATTCTAGGAAATAAAAAAACCAACTAGGGAAACCGCCACCAGACATTCAAACTTACTATGCAATCTTAAGGGTACTCTCTTATGGCAGGGTAGGAGGAAAACACTGCTTGAATACAGATATTCTTACATAATGAATAGGAGAAACCCATTGAAACCACTTCTGAGTGTCCTGGCATCTATTCCAAGAGCCAGAACTAACATTTTAAGCACTGGTAGTTAATAAGGCATGAGACAATTTGCTTAAGACAAAATAAAATTCCGATACAACACAGTCTTCTACCACCCACTAATTCACACTTGAATAATATAATCAACTAGACCAAACTATGCTTAATGTAAAGTCAATAAATTCCTTTTTGGCTGTTGACACAAAAACCTACTGGGAATTAAACACTTGAGGAAATTAATCATTATAACACTCTGGCTCAATGCACATCTATATTGAAATAATTTGGTCTTTAATTCACTTTATTTGTAGTTGGGTTTAAAGCAGTAAATTTGATAGAAGCGGGCCTCATTAAACCAGATCCAGTTCGAACTGCCTTTCAATTAAGCTTGGTGTATTTGAACAAAGTCAAAAAAGATTCATTTCCTTTAAAACAATTGTGCATTATAAAGTAACCCAAGCAAACCAAAATCATTAATACATAATACAACAGAGGCATTTATATTTAATCTGAGCAAAACCCAACATTAATGATCTATTTGCTTTTGTTACATTTTCTCAGGCACGGAGATACTCTTTTCTTATGGACCACAGAAACTCACAGTGACAAAAAGCAGGAAGACCACCAAAATAAAGCATCTAGAAGCCTGGGCTATGACAACCTCACAGCTTCCTGTTTTAAGACTTGTGTTTAATTCTTGTAACACAGATGTGGTTTAGCATTATGGTTCCCAGACTTAGTTGGCTTGCAAATCAAAAGCAGCAGCAGGTGGCTTGTGCAAAGCCAGTTTGGGAGACATCATATCCATGGGCTTGGGAAACTTGTGTTGAGTCACTTGACTGCACAAAAGTGACAGGACCAGCTAAGAGAACTGCACCAACACTCGTTGCTACACGAATTCAAGAGCAACAGCAACTCTGCAAAAGTGGCAGCAATCACAGCTCCATATGTAGCTGCCAGGACACACTGAACACTTTTCAGCAGCCTGGGCATGTCTCCAGCTTCAAGTCTTTACCCCAGTCTCTCCCAGGACAGGGCATGACAGTCACTGTATGTATCACATGAGCCCTGCCGCCTGCGTAATGCCGTATGGAAACCTCTGGCAGAACAGAGATAGTTACTCTAAAAATGTGCTTAAAGAACACGTGCAGTAACTCAAAAGCATAATGTTAATCACTTCCACACACATTCACCTTTCTACTCTGCTCTAGTTGAAGAGATGAGACGGACAACACATTTTATGCAATGGGACCTGGCTTTCATACTCCAGCAAAATCCTAGGTAATTGATATCCCTAGTGATGATTTATATTTTCTCAAAGTGCACACACATCATCTACTTCAGACAGAATAAATCTCTGATGTCACTTCAAGAAGTGGGGAAGTTAGAAGTCAAGGTTTTATCTTCCCAAGACAATGCTGTGTCCTGTCCCATCCCCTCTGCTTTCACGAGGCACAGTTCATGCCTCCATGTTTCTCTGGAAACAGAAACATGCTCCCGTGTAAAACCAGGCCTTACTATGGGATGGAGTACAATACCTACACCACAGCTGAGTTGCAAATAGCAGTCACATGTTAGACTGGAGTGGGAAGGAAGAGGGGCATAACCTACCACAAAATACAACAGTAGTCTTAGCAATTAACAAAAGCAAAAATCCCCACTCACCCCCAGCCCTTATGAAAAGGTTTTCCCGTTCTTTGAAACAACAACTACTATCCAAAGCTATTTAGTCATGCTACTTTCAAAGCAACCCCAGTAATTACTATGGGCAGGCAATGAAACTTCTCTGTATGAGAAAATATGGGACACCACAAGTAACAGAGAGAGGTGCCAAGAAACATGCCAGTGGGCAGAATGCTCTCTAAACTGTATCCTGATCGTTGCAGCTTTACAACACAGTTTTCATGAGGAATAATCTGAAAAGCAGTCTACACAACAGCAAACTGCTCCTTTACAGCCTGAAGGCAGAGACACTGCCTTGCTCCCTTCCTCTTGCAGGAGCAACTACAACAGGAAGGTCATAGGCACAGCAGGTCCTATGGGGAAGGCAGTGTTCTGATTCTTAGGAACATGGCCAACGGAAGACAAGTGATGAAGCCTGACTGTCACCAAGTCAGGATGGCAGAAGAAAGTCTTCTGGCAGCAGACTAGGTTTAGAATTTAAAAAAAAAAAAGCAGCAGTTGGTAGTTGATGACCAGAGCCGGTCACTTATGATTGTAACATGTTGCCTGATGATTTCAGTTAAGCATCACAGGTAGGCACTGAGACAATGACCACTCCAAAAGTTCTCAGAGAGCACGCACAGAATAGTAGCTAATTCTCTATCCCTTTAACCATCAGAATACTTAAGGTGCTCCAGGTAAACATGTAATTTCACAGATTATGAATACTAGACCAAAAGAAGGAAGAAAGGACATAACTTGTTTGTCTTCCTCATAACCTTTAACTCTCCATAAGGCTTAGTCTCATATACTTTTGTGGCTCTGAGTTCTGAATTGGGATTCAAATGCCTAGAAATCCTTGCCCACCTCCACAACATCCTAACAGGGTTATTTAAGTGATGTTCATGATTCTATAAACGAACAGTAAGGAAGCGTGATAGAGCAAAGACCATTCCTTAAGGTCTTAGACAAAAAGAAGAATCAATCATCACCTGAATGGCTGTCCTACTGAGTTTCTCCCACCCCTCAAATGACTGTCTCGTAAAATCATTTCACAGGTGAGGAACACACTGACACTACAGGTTCCAGGAATTATTTCAGAAGGCTATCAATATGTCAGTAATAAAAGCCTGGTTTATTGCAGTGGAACATGCTGCCATGCCAGGTTTTTTTCAGCAAGCCCGCATCTTTTGGCCCAAACATCTGCAGCTATCACCAAGTTACTCATCTAACTTGAAAAGACAAGTGAAAAACATCAACACTGCTTAATGTCTGCCTGTACCTGCAGAAAGGAAGTTGCTCTCAACAATTAATATCACCATAACAAAGTTAACAGTACACAGAGAATTTTCTTTCACCTTTCTTTCATTCCCTGCTGTCTTCTGCCTTTTCCCTTCCACTCCCACTGAATCCTGCACCCTATTTTTCTATTTTTAAAAATCCGTATCTGTCAGTCTTCAGAAGACAAAAAGGTTGGTAAATCACTGTATAAATGAGTGATGCAAATAGAACATTTATATATATATACACAAAGATACATTTGTATATGAATACGTGTAAAAATAGACTACCCCAAAGCACACAGAAATCACTTCTCAGTAGGAAAAAAAAAAAAAAATCTTCCCTAGAAGCTGTTTAAAACAGTTATTTGCATTAATTCCTGAATTGTTAAGCAGCGTTAGAACGTAAAAATCACACTCCTACAGTTTTCTCCTCTTGAGATTTACAGTTAAATTATAAGAAAAATACTTCCTGGTTAAATTGGACAGATAATGCAATACAGCTTTTATCAAACCAATAAATATGTTATAATACACAAGCCTCTGGCCCTAAGAGACTTCCTTCTTCAGGTGCTGGCAGTTTATAAATTAGCTCATTTGTAGCATAGAAAAAGCTTCATAATTAGTACCTAGTTTATCATTAAAACCTTGCATTCACTGTATGATGTCACAGACTAATGAGTCTGGCTCTCATTTACACACTCAATTATTTTCTGGCATCTCAGTACAGTCAATCCCATTATTTCCTATATAATTGACCAACTTCAACAGCTGCAATTCCTCTCTTGTAAATACAGAACACATTGCACGAGACAGGATCACAGTTATCACTCTTAAAATAATTCCATATAATGTACAGTTTAAGTTTGACAAGGCTTAAGATGCTTTACCCCACAGCCAGCTAAAGTTTGATTTAAAATGCACTGTACAGTAATTAGATTTAAACCACAGAATTACTTAAAGTACCACACTCATTGACTGGTAGAGCTTTTACTGCAATAGATTAGACTCATTACTTAGAGACTGAATAGCAGCTCAAGATTCATTTACCTCTGGTACTAGAAATTAATACGTTTACTTCTGATTACAGCAGTGAATAAAACATGTGGATAGAAGCTCTGTGGGTCCAGCCATGCCAAATATTCTCCTGAACCAACACGAAGCAGGAGCAGGAAGTGTCCTTGCTGACCCAAATCTCAATTTGCTGAACACGCTAAATCCTCCTAAATCCTTCTGGGAAAACCTAGAATGCACATTCTCAGAATTTCTTCTACCCAAACAGCTTGAAACAGCAACCCCCTGTAGCACAGACATGGAAGACAATGGAAGGTTCAGTAAGTATTTAATTTTAAATAGCCATGAGAAAAAACAAAGATATTTTCATCTACTTCTGAAGAATCTTTATCTCTAAGAACAAGAAGATCTGAGAAAATAGCTGTATCTTGTTCAGCATAAATGGTCTGCAAGTCTGAAAGCCAAGAAACCCCTTCCTATTGGCCCCGAAGAGTGTCATGAATGGCCTTCAATTAATCAAAGGAGAAAGAAAAGTAGAAAAGACAGTATTTAACAGCCTGCAACTGTACTGTACAGTAACCTTTATCCCTCCAAAGCAAGAAATGAGAAAAGCGTGTGTATACTGCTGTGCATACACATAGAAGACAAATTTCACAGGAAGGTAGTGTTTTCACACACACACACACTTCCACCCTTAATTTTATAGCTTTTTGTTATTGACTTCTGGGGTTTTATTAATACTGTTTTCACATCAGGCATATTCATGATGGCTTGGGATTTCAGAAAACTTAAAGCATTTTGTTTGATATTGCTAGAAACGTAACGAAAAGGCAAAGAGCAAAAAAGCTGCTTCCTGCTAGGAGGTAAAAGGCACTACCTTTTGGTTGTTATACTTCTAAATTGTCAACTGTGTCACTCAGGACGTTTTCCTCCAGAGAAAATGCACTTTACCAAGGACAACACACTAGCCAAATACGTCCAGAAGTTTTCACAGGTAGGTACCCATCAGTAGTGATGACAGTTGAAAAGGTGTCTCAAGCATCTGCTGGTATGGTTGTATTGTCTGAGGCATCCTTCCAAAGAAGCCATATAATCCGTGAGGAAAGATTCTGCCTAAAAACCTGTACAGCACACTTAAGTTTTGATTTGGCATTCCTGTTTAACACCATTAAAGATACTTCAGGTTTTCACCCCATAAAAGAATGATGATACTTAAGGTCACTACCATCTTGCACATAAAAATCTGTACTGAGCAAATTCAGGAAGTCTTCAAAATTAAGGCAAATACCTCACCCAATTCTACAGGATGGCCATATGATAGAACAGCATAGCAGTGTAACAGCTCTGTAGCACAGCATACTTCTCTTCTGCCCCAAGGTTTTATCGTTTAACATAATGATTTTATAATTTATCAGTGTATCAATTATGACACATA